>WNWK01039168.1:0-17583 GCA_009830355.1 Cherax destructor
AATTGCAGTAGAAATTGTATTTAAAAGTTTGAAAATCTTAGTATTTTAGCTAAAAAATGAGTTTTGTCAGAAAATCACTCAAACCGCTCTAAAACGTCGAAATATGCAATAAAATACCATTTTAGCACATTTTTCTGAGCTTTTTAATGTTTCATGTATTTTTCGAAAATAATATGAAATATTCTATAAAAATATTGATTTTTATAGATTTTTAATGGGATTTTTTAAAAATATGTAAATAATTAAAAAAATAAAAAATGCTATAAAACTTGATTTTATTGTATTTTTTGACGATTTAAGGCATTTTCAAGGATTTTCTGAAAAAGTATTTTTTTTAGATAAAATTAACCTATAAGTAAGCTTCCTAAAAGAAAATCATAAAATTTTGCTTACTTTTCCCATAAATTTCAATTGCAGTAGAAATTTTATTTAAAAGTGTGATAATCTAAGTATTTTAGCTAAAAAATGAGTTTTGCCAGAAAAGCACTCAAGCCGCTCTAAAACGTCGAAATATGCAATAAAATACGATTTTAGCACATTTTTCTGAGCTTTTTAATGTTTCATGTATTTTTCGAAAATAATATGAAATATTCTATAAAAATATTAATTTTTATAGATTTTTAATGGGATTTTTTAAAAATATGTAAATAATTATTAAATATTTAAAAATGCTATAAAACTTGATTTTATTGCATTTTTTGCTGATTTAAGGCATTTCACAGATTTTCTGAAAAACTATTTTTTTTAGATAAAATACACCTATAAGTAAGCTTCCTAAAAGAAAATCATAAAATTATGCATACTTTTCCCATAAATTTCAATTGCAGTAGAAATTTTATTTAAAAGTGTGATAATCTAAGTATTTTAGCTAAAAAATGAGTTTTGCCAGAAAAGCACTCAAGCTGCTCTAAAACGTCGAAATATGCAATAAAATACCATTTTAGCACATTTTTCAGAGCTTTTTAATGTTTCATGTATTTTTGGAAAATAATATGAAATATTGTATAATAATATACGATTTTTATAGTTTTTTTAATGGGATTTTTTAAAAATATGTAAATAATTAAAAAAAATAAAAAATGCTATAACACTTGATTTTATTGCATTTTTTGACGATTTAAGGCATTTTCATGGATTTTCTGAAAAACTATTTTTTTTAGATAAAATACACCTATGAGTAAGCTTCCTAAAAGAAAATCATGCGATGGCATGGGAATGAGAACGGAAGTGGTCTAGAAAGAAAGAGCGAGAAGCCGCCGTAGGTAGTTGGGCTTTCGCGCAAGGTAGAGGAATAGAACAGACACGGACAGCAGGAACTTCCCAAGGGGGTAGGGAAAAGGGAGATGTCACATGAACATATAGAGGTGGGAGCTGAAGGGAAGATAGGAGTGAATGTAGACGAAGAGAAAAGGGACGAAGTAAGCAGGGGCGACGAACTAATAAAGAGCGCCTACTAACATCTGTAACAATCCTATACATGGAAGGATTGCGGAGGTCATGAGAGCAAACAAAATAGCGAATGCAATGTGCATCACGACGATCGGATAAGGATGGAATGTTCGCTTCTACATAGAGGTTCTTAACCGGGAAGAACGAAATGCACCAAGGCATAAGCGTAATCCCTGGTGATGGATGGGATTAAGGATGGAAAGAGTAGCAGGGAGGCCGCAGAATATATCTGGTCACCATAATCGAGTTTCGACAAAATTAGGGCTGAATGTAGGCGAAGGAGGGTTCTAGATCAGCCCCCATGAAAGATGTGCGAGGGTTTTAAGAAGGTTCAGCCTGGTGTGACAAGTTGCCTTCAGAGAGGTAATGTGAGGTTTCCAGGACAATCGACTGTCGAAACAGGAGGCCGAGAAACCTGACTGTATCACGTTCTGGGATACGTGAGCCGTATATTTACAATGGATGATCAGAGACCACGGAACGTCTAGTAAACGTAATTTGATGAGTTTTGCCACTAGAAAATTTAAACCCGTGAGTGGTGGCCCAATAAGAAACCCGGTTGATGGCATGCTGGAAGGAAACTGCAATGAGGTGACAGTCAGCACCTGCACAAGCTATAGCAAAGTCATCCACATAGAGCGATGACCAAATATTGGATGGGAGAACAGATGCCAGATTATTTATAGCAAGCAGAAAGAGTGTTGTGCTCAGAACACATCCCTGGGGACACCTTCAGCTTGGACAAATTCCGGGGAGAGTTCATTACTAACCCGGACCCGGAAATGTCTGTCAGTTAAGAAGGCCTTAAGAAAGAATGGTAGGTTGCCTCGGAGGCCTTAGGAGTGGGCCTGGGCCAAGATATTATATCTCCAAGTTGTGTCATAAGCCTTCTCAAGGTCGAAAAAGATAGCTATAACCGAATGGTTATTACGAATGGGCATTACGAATATACGTATCCAAGCGCAGCAAGGGGTCAATGGCAGAATGGCCCTTACGGAAGCTATATTGACTAGGGAAGAGGCTATTGTGAGTCTCTAAATACCACATCAAACGTCTATTAACTAGACGTTCCATCACCTTGCAAACTGCACTGGTAAGAGCGATGGGACGGTAGTGAGAGGAATCACGTCCCGTAGTACCTGGTTTTCGAAAAGGGAGAACAATAGCAGACTTCCACAGCTGGGGAAGAACTCCTTGCGACCATATGAGATTAAAGAGTCGTAAGAGGACAGTAAGAGCAGACTGATGTAAATGCTGTAGCATACGAATATGTATGCCGTCTGGCCCAGCTGCCGATGATCGGCAAGCAGAGAGTGTTGCCTCCAGTTCTTGAAGGGTAAAAGGCACATTATAGGATTCTTCTCTAAGAGAAGAAAAATCTAAGGGCTTTAACTCACTGGCAGACTTAGAAGAAAGGAACGAGGGGCATAGATGGAGCCCCTGAGAAATGCGGACGAGATGATTACCAATTTCAGTGGCACCGGCAAGAGGGTGTGCTATATCGACACCAGCAACCTGAAGAACAGGAGCCGGGTCGGGGGAGAATTTACCACTTAATTTCCGAACTTTCTTCCAGACTGCACTCATCGAGGAAGCGGAAGTGACAGTAGAAACGTAATCTCGCCAGCAAGTGCGTTTAGCATCACGTATGACACGGCGAGCAATAGCTCTCTTCTGCTTGAAATCAAGGAGTCTCTCTGTGGTTTTGTTATACCGATATCTGACCCACGCAGCGCGTTTCAAACGCACTGCCCGAGCACAAGCAGGAGACCACCAAGGCACGCACTTCTGAGGATGCTTGCCCGAGGTTTGGGGAATAGAATGTGAAGCCGCTGTGAAGATGGAGGACGAAAAGAAATGTAAAACCTCATCAATGGAGGACGAGGTAGGAACCTCATGAAAGACGTAAAGGTCCCATTTCGCCCGGTCTTAAGGACTTAAGGATGATTGGGAAATGATCGCTGTCATGCAAGTCCGGGAGGACAGAGCAGGTGAAGTCAAGGACAGTTGATGAAGAGCAGATGGAAAGATCGATGCAGGAGAAAGAATGAGTTCTGGGATCAAAATGGGTAGGAGTGCCCGTATTTAAAACATGGAGGGGAAGAGAAGCAAGAAATGCCTCCAATTGAATGCCACGGGAGTCACAGTGCGACCCTCCCCAGAGAAAATGATGTGCGTTAAAATCACCAAGTAATAGAAGGGGTGGCGGTAAGGAAGAAACCAGAAAATCAACATCTGGGATAGACAATGCCCGCGAAGGGGAGATATATAAAGAACAGAGTGTATACCACTTATTCAAGTAGATACGGGCTGCGGTGTAATGTAAGGAAGAAGGAACATAGAGCTGACGGTATGGAACACAAGTGCGTATAAGAAGAGCACTTTCGTTAAAGGTTCCATCGGAAAAAAGGATCCGATGAATATAACAAATCATAGCCTGAAAAGGGCCTGATAAAAGTGGATTGTAATTTGGGTTCTTGCAAACAGACCCCAACAGGGAAAAACTGGGAGAGCAACACCTGAAGTTCACCCCGGTTACCCCCGAGGCCTCGGATATTCCACTGCAAATAAGCCATGATTTATGGAGAGAAAGATATAAGTGGAAGTGAGAGGAATCTATGGACTAGGGTTAGAAAAGTCCACGTGTGGAGGCAGCGGAAGACCTGTAATCAGAGAAGGAGGAGGACGTTCTGAAGGAAGGGGGGGTTGAGACGAAGAAGAGAGATGAGGAACCTCAGGTGGAGTAGTGTCCATCATCTGTCCAGTCTCTGTAATATATTCTGCAATAGGTTCCAGTGTTTCGGAAGTCAAAGATGCAGAATGTGGGACTACATTAGAAATGGAAGTAGAGTGAGCAACTATCGGGGATTCTATAGACTGTACTAAAGTAGAGGATGAGGAGATAGAAGAGGAAACTGTCGAAGGGGCTTGGGAGGGGACAGGGGATGAAGGTAGTGTATGAGGAGGAGGATGAACCTCCACACACGTTACAGAACTAGTCAGAGGCGAAGAACATGGTAGTAGGGATTTTTTGCTGGGCTTATGAGAAGAAGGGGGGCGCTGAGGTTTAGGTGAAGGACGAGGACGTGTAGACTCAGAACTGTGCGAGTGAATAGAGGAAGGAGTGTGGATAGTATGGGAAGCCGAGGTAGGGACCTCGGAGCCAATAACATCAAAGGATTCGAGACAGGGGTGACTGAGGATGAGGCGACCACAGAGGAAGCCCTTCCCCGATCTTCATGACTTTACATTTGGCAGGGTTAAATTCAAGGAGCCAGTTACTGGACCACGCTTGTAGCCTGTCCAGGTCTCTTTGTAGTCCTGCCTGATCCTCGACTGATTTATTTCTTCTCATTAACTTCATATCATCTGCAAACAGGGACACTTCTAAGTCTATCCCTTCCGTTATGTCATTCACATATACCAAAAACAGTACAGGTCCTAGGACTGACCCTTGTGGAACCCCACTCGTCACAGGTGCCCACTCTGACACCTCGTCACGTACCATGACTCGTTGTTGCCTCCCTCTCAGATATTCTCTGATCCATTGCAGTGCCTTTCCTGTTACGTGTGCCTGATCCTCTAGCTTTTGCATTAACCTCTTGTGAGGAACTGTGTCGAACGCCTTCTTGCAGTCCAAGAAAATGCAGTCTATCCACCCCTCTCTCTCGTGTCTTACTTCTGTTACCTTGTCATAAAACTCCAGTAGGTTTGTGACACAGGATTTTCCTTCCCTGAAACCGTGCTGGTTGTCGTTTATAAGCTTGTGTCTTTCTAGGTGCTCCACCACTCTCCTCCTGATGATCTTCTCCATGACTTTGCATACTATACACGTCAGTGACACAGGTCTGTAGTTTAATGCCTCGTGTCTGTATCCTTTCTTAAAAATTGGGACTACATTTGCCATCTTCCACGCCTCAGGTAGTTGCCCAGTTTCAATGGATGTGTTGAAGATTTTTGTTAGTGGCACACACAACATCTCTGCTCCCTCTCTAAGGACCCACAGAGAAATGTTGTCCGGTCCCACCGCTTTTGAGGTATCGAGTTCACATAGCAGCTTCCTCACCTCCTCCTCAGTTGTGTGTATTTCATCCAGCACTTGTTGGTATACCTCCCTATTCTGAATTCCTGGAGTCCTTCCTGTCTCCTCTGTAAAGACTTCTTTAAATCTCATGTTGAGCTCCTCACATACCTCTTGGTCGTTTCTTGTGAACTCCCCACCTTCCTTCGTCAGCCTGATTACCTGGTCCTAGACTGTTGTTTTCCTCCTGATGTGGCTATACAACAGCTTCGGGTCAGACTTGACTTTTGATGCTATATCATTTTCTGGCTCTTCGGCTAATCTCTTTATTTTCCTGGGTCCTTTGTCTTCTGTACTTTTTCCATTCTCTATTACACTTAGTTTTCGCCTCCCTACACACACACCTGTGTGTGTGTGTGTGTGTGTGTGTGTGTGTGTGTATGTGTGTGTGTGTGTGTGTATGTGTGTGTGCGTGTGTGTGTACTCACCTAATTGTACTCACCTAATTGTGGTTGCAGGGGTCGAGACTCAGCTCTTGGCCCCGCCTCTTCGCTGTCCGCTACTGGGTCTCTGCTCTCCCTGCTCCATGAGCTTTATCATACCTTGTCTTAAAACTATGTATGGTTCCTGCCTCCACTATATCTTTCTCTAGACTATTCCACTTCCTGACTACTCTGTGGCTGAAGAAATGCTTCCTAACATCCCTTTGACTCATCTGAGTCTTCAGCTACCAGTTGTGTCCCCTTGTATCTGTGTTCCCTCTCTGGAACATCCTATCACTGTCTACCTTGTCGATTCCCCGCAGTATTTTGTATGTCGTTATCATGTCTCCTCTAACCCTTCTTTCCTCCAGTGTTGTTAGTCCTATTTCCCTCAACCTTTCTTCATAGGACAGACCCCTGAGTTGTGGAACTAACCTTGTCGCAAACCTTTGCACTTTCTCTAGTTTCTTTACGTGCTTGACCAGGTGTGGGTTCCAGACTGGTGCTGCATATTCTAGTATGGGCCTGACGTACACGGTGTACAGTTACCATTTTGTCCTAGGCACATGTCGATTTGACACTAGGCCTGTTGTATGTGTGTGTGTGTAAGGAAACACTTCGAAATGTTTCCCCCCCGCCGGGAATTGAACCCGGGCCCTCCGTGCGTGAAGCAAGAGCTGTAGCCACCAGGCCACCGGGGCTCTGTGTGTGTGTGTGTGTGAGTGTGTGTGTGTGTGTGTGTGTGTGGTGTGTGTGTGTGTGTGTGTGTGTGTGTGTGTGTGTGTGTGTGTGTGTGTGTGTGTGTGGTTCAGAATGATTTTTGCGAAATTATTGCATACACAAATTTTCGCTTGCCTTATTCGACAAGAGGAGAGTTGCCATTTAAGCCAAAATCGCAAGTTTTACCTGTTCGGGCTTCATAATTAGTGTTAAAGTTCACAGTTATTGCTGCATAAAAAATATTTTCTGCATTCATTTTTGTCAATGATTCCTTGATGTTGCATTATAAATCACTATAATAGGTCAGAGATTTTCCACCTAAACTACTTTATACATTAGATGAAATTCATTAACGGAAATTTATGTGAGACAATAACAAGGAGACGTGTCGGCCAGGCTGTAAGATGCTCTCACAGGAGACGTGTCGGCCAGGCTGTAAGATGCTCTGACAGGAGACGTGTCGGCCAGGCTGTAAGATGCTCTCACAGGAGACGTGTTGGCCAGGCTGTAAGATGCTCTGACAGGAGACGTGTCGGCCAGGCTGTAAGATGCTCTCACAGGAGACGTGTCGGCCAGGCTGTACGATGCTCTGACAGGAGACGTGTCGGCCAGGCTGTAAGATGCTCTCAAAGGAGACGTGTCGGCCAGGCTGTAAGATGCTCTCACAGGAGACGTGTCGGCCAGGCTGTAAGATGCTCTCACAGGAGACGTGTCGGCCAGGCTCTAAGATGCTCTCACAGGAGACGTGTCGGCCAGGCTGTAAGATGCTCTCACAGGAGACGTGTCGGCCAGGCTGTAAGATGCTCTCACAGGAGACGTGTCGGCCAGGCTGTACGATGCTCTGACAGGAGACGTGTCGGCCAGGCTGTAAGATGCTCTCACAGGAGACGTGTCGGCCAGGCTCTAAGATGCTCTCACAGGAGACGTGTCGGCCAGGCTCTAAGATGCTCTCACAGGAGACGTGTTGGCCAGCCTGTAAGATGCTCTCACAGGAGACGTGTCGGCCAGGCTGTACGATGCTCTTACAGGAGACGTGTTGGCCAGGCTGTAAGATGCTCTCACAGGAGACGTGTCGGCCAGGCTGTAAGATGCTCTCACAGGAGACGTGTTGGCCAGGCTGTAAGATGCTCTCACAGGAGACGTGTCGGCCAGGCTGTAAGATGCTCTCACAGGAGACGTGTTGGCCAGCCTGTAAGATGCTCTCACAGGAGACGTGTTGGCCAGGCTGTAAGATGCTCTCACAGGAGACGTGTTGGCCAGCCTGTAAGATGCTCTCACAGGAGACGTGTCGGCCAGGCTGTAAGATGCTCTCACAGGAGACGTGTTGGCCAGGCTGTAAGATGCTCTCACAGGAGACGTGTTGGCCAGCCTGTAAGATGCTCTCACAGGAGACGTGTTGGCCAGGCTGTAAGATGCTCTCACAGGAGACGTGTTGACCAGCCTGTAAGATGCTCTCACAGGAGACGTGTTGGCCAGGCTGTAAGATGCTCTCACAGGAGACGTGTCGGCCAGGCTGTACGATGCTCTTACAGGAGACGTGTTGGCCAGGCTGTAAGATGCTCTCACAGGAGACGTGTCGGCCAGGCTGTAAGATGCTCTTACAGGAGACGTGTTGGCCAGCCTGTAAGATGCTCTCACAGGAGACGTGTCGGCCAGGCTGTAAGATGCTCTCACAGGAGACGTGTTGGCCAGGCTGTAAGATGCTCTCACAGGAGACGTGTCGGCCAGGCTGTAAGATGCCTCACAGGAGACGTGTTGGCCAGCCTGTAAGATGCTCTCACAGGAGACGTGTTGGCCAGGCTGTAAGATGCTCTCACAGGAGACGTGTTGGCCAGCCTGTAGATGCTCTCACAGGAGACGTGTTGGCCAGGCTGTAAGATGCTCTCACAGGAGACGTGTTGGCCAGCCTGTAAGATGCTCTCACAGGAGACGTGTTGGCCAGCCTGTAAGATGCTCTCACAGGAGACGTGTTGGCCAGGCTGTAAGATGCTCTCACAGGAGACGTGTTGGCCAGCCTGTAAGATGCTCTCACAGGAGACGTGTTGGCCAGGCTGTAAGATGCTCTCACAGGAGACGTGTTGCCAGCCTGTAAGATGCTCTCACAGGAGACGTGTTGGCCAGGCTGTAAGATGCTCTCACAGGAGACGTGTTGGCCAGCCTGTAAGATGCTCTCACAGGAGACGTGTTGGCCAGGCTGTAAGATGCTCTCACAGGAGACGTGTCGGCCAGGCTGTAAGATGCTCTCACAGGAGACGTGTTGGCCAGGCTGTAAGATGCTCTCACAGGAGACGTGTTGGCCAGCCTGTAAGATGCTCTCACAGGAGACGTGTTGGCCAGGCTGTAAGATGCTCTCACAGGAGACGTGTTGGCCAGCCTGTAAGATGCTCTCACAGGAGACGTGTTGGCCAGGCTGTAAGATGCTCTCACAGGAGACGTGTCGGCC
This sequence comes from Cherax destructor, assembly GCA_009830355.1. NCBI lineage: Eukaryota > Metazoa > Arthropoda > Malacostraca > Decapoda > Parastacidae > Cherax > Cherax destructor. Next base: position 9,116 of record WNWK01039168.1, read on the forward strand.
AGGCTGTACGATGCTCTTACAGGAGACGTGTTGGCCAGGCTGTAAGATGCTCTCACAGGAGACGTGTCGGCCAGGCTGTAAGATGCTCTTACAGGAGACGTGTTGGCCAGCCTGTAAGATGCTCTCACAGGAGACGTGTTGGCCAGGCTGTAAGATGCTCTCACAGGAGACGTGTCGACCAGGCTGTAAGAAGCTCTCACAGGAGACGTGTTGGCCAGGCTGTAAGATGCTCTCACAGGAGACGTGTTGGCCAGGCTGTAAGATGCTCTCACAGGAGACGTGTTGGCCAGGCTGTAAGATGCTCTCACAGGAGACGTTTTGGCCAGGCTGTAAGATGCTCTCACAGGAGACGTGTTGGCCAGGCTGTAAGATACTCTCACAGGAGACGTGTTGGCCAGGCTGTAAGATGCTCTCACAGGAGACGTGTTGGCCAGGCTGTAAGATGCTCTCACAGGAGACGTGTTGGCCAGGCTGTAAGATGCTCTGATAAAATTGTATTTGTCACTAAATCATCTTTCACGAACTGGTAAATGTTTTGGAGTTTTTGTTTTATGTTTGTGATGGTCAGTGATTTTTGTGTCATTAAAGACTTATCTCATTATGAAGGTCTTTTAAATACTGTAACTTGTATTTATTGAAAGGTTACATAATTATGCTTTTGAATGTGTTGAAGATATTGTAACCACAGTGACTAACCTAGTTGGGAAGCTGTGCTTAATACTAAAGTATTTGTTGAACGTATAACGTATAATGACTTTCACTGTTGGAAGAATAACTCTGAAACTTCCGTAACTACTGAACCATAGTGACTTCAGTCCTGCTGGAAGAAACCTATAACACTGCCATAGCTACTGAACCATAGTGACTTCAGTCCTGCTGGAAGAAACCTAAACACTGCCATAACTACTGAACCATAGTGACTTCAGTCCTGCTGGAAGAAACCTATAACACTGCCATAACTACTGAACCATAGTGACTTCAGTCCTGCTGGAAGAAACCTATAACACTGCCATAACTACTGAACCATAGTGACTTCAGTCCTGCTGGAAGAAATCTATAACACTGCCATAACTACTGAACCATAGTGACTTCAGTCCTGCTGGAAGAAACCTATAACACTGCCATAGCTACTGAACCATAGTGACTTCAGTCCTGCTGGAAGAAACCTATAACACTGCCATAACTACTGAACCATAGTGACTTCAGTCCTGCTGGAAGAAACCTATAACACTGCCATAACTACTGAACCATAGTAACTTGCACCTTGTTTGGAGGATACATGAAAACTGTTGTAGCTACTGTAGCATTTCCCTGCATTATTTTTGCTAGTAAACAGACAAGAATAACTAAAATAATTGGTATATGTGTACACAAGTCTAGGTTTTACCAGCCTGTGCTAGTGAAACAGATCAAAGCCGTACGTAGTGTTTAACACAATTGTAAAATATATTTATGAAGAAAATTATTTAACAATAGTTAAAAAAACAAAAGAAATACTTTATGCAAAGAAGTCGACTTATGGTACTGGGGTTTCAAAAGTATATTAGAGCAAGAAATTATTGCAAAAAAACAGCAGTACTGGAGACAGTAACAATGAGAGGAACTAGCCAGCTTGCAGGAATAGTTGAAATCGTTTTGGTGGGCAGATGGAGACTATCATGATGGTCGACTTCATTACTTGAGAGTTAATGATTTTTGGTCTGTATTCTGGATAGGTTTATTTCGATAAATATTTTAAATTTGAGAAAAGTACAGATAAGAAAATTGGATTCTGGGAGATGTTAAGATTGATTTAAGTTGAGTTCAGGATTAAAGTGACGTTTAGCAACTTCACATTGTTGCAGACTATGAAGCAAAACTCTTCTTCAGGCTGAGGGACTGACCACCTCAAAACTACGACTGCAATGGTGATGGACTGATTACATCGTCTTTACTTCTCTATTGCTTCTGCTAACTCTTCTGTACTCGACTGAAGAAGCCTACTGTGTAGGCGATATGTTTCGGAATAAAGATACCTAACTGTTGCACATGTGTCTTAATTATCAACCTCCAGTCGCAGCCCAACCTTGGTGGAGGTAGGGTGTGCTTTCTGCCTCTCCTGGTGGCAGTATCATACAACAGTGTTGCCTGCAACATGGCTGCCAGTTACAGGCGACGTGTAAACACCGTTTGCATTGAGCTTTTGCAGGGAGCTGTTTACCCTAGTACGGCTGATGTGCTGCTGCCCTTGATAATTAGGGACACTTATGGGATCCCGATTGCTGATCTGTATGGGGTTTCCCTTAATGGTGCCGTGAGGATCTTTGTCAAGTTTTCCAGCACTGGTGCTTATGAGGCAATTGTGGATACATATCAAGAACGGAGGATTGTGGTTCAAACTGGCTTGGAGGTACGTCTACGAGATGTATCCATGCATTATTCTTGGATACGGGTTAGGAATACTCCGTTTGAGGCTGATGAAGTGGATGTGCGGAAGGTTTTTGGACAGTTTGGAGTTATTCACGCTGCTACTGTGGGGCATTGGGCCCAGGGTGTGTATGCAGGACTGCCGGAGGGCTCTTTTGTCCTTAAAATGACTCTGCGATGGCAGATTCCATCGTATGTCTTCATGGAAGAATTTAAAACCCAGGTGTACGTTACGTATCCTGGGCAGATACCCACCTGTCGGCTCTGTGGGTCCCCAGGACATATGGCAGTGATGTGTGAGAAACGACGGGACCAGCCGCGTCGAGCATCGGATGATCGGACAGCTGCTGCTGATCAGGCGGCGCAGGAGGGCGTGGTACAGCAAGTGGAGTCAGATGTGTCAGAGGCTGCAGGAGTTGAGACGAGCACTGGGAAATGGAGCGACGAAGTTCCTGAGGAAGTGATCGTGCAGTCTTTATCTATGGATATGAAGGCCCCGACTCAGGAGTCAGCAATGAATAATTCTGATGGGGATGTTGTTGGCGAGGAGGTGGGATTGGTGGATCCTACTTTCGAGGACCTTCACAGGATGCTCGATAGTCCAACGATGGTTGGCATGTTGCCTGCGGAGGTGGTGCCTGAGGCGGATGAGTTACGACTTGGATGTGTTGATGGTGTTGAGGTCAATGAGCTTTCCAAGGTTTCGCATGTTGTAATGGAGGTCGAGGTGCATCAGGCTGAAGGGGATGATGTAATGGTTTGCACAGGTGTATCCCGTAAGCGGCCTAGTGAGGTAGCTGGTGATGATGTTTTAACGCCTGGTCAGAGGTCTGGTAAAAAGGCCTGGGCAGACGTGGCGAAGGGAGGGAAGGGGGCATTGTTAGGTCGGAATGGAGGGTTAGGAAAAGGTAGTAGTGCAAGTGGAAGTTCTGTCCCGCCGGGAAGGCATAGGGTGCAGAAGCAGAGAGGAAAACCCCCTTTATAGTTTTTAAGTTTCTGAATAAGAATGTTAATGGCCTCCGTGCAGAGGTCAAGAAGAGATGGGTTGAAGTGACTTTTGCGACGACTAGGTGTTGATGTATGCTGCCTTCAGGAGCATAATTTCAGGTGTGGAAGGGACTTGAGTCTGAATGGTTTTGTCACGTATACGGGAAGTGCAATGACTTTCAAAGGGGGGGTTACTGTTGGGGTCAGGGAAACCAGCCCTTTTACGTTAAAGTCTTGGGAGGAGAGGGGGGAGGGCAGGATTGTTCGAGTTGATGGGGTTTGGGGGGATATTCAGGTATGTTTTATCGGGGTTTACATGCCTGCTGCGAATAGTCGTCGTGTTAAGGAAGATTTTGTTCGTAATGAGTTGGTTTATTTTCTGAGAGGATTACCGATGATAACTGTTGTTGCTGGTGACTGGAATTGTGTAATCCGTAAGAAGGATGTAGAGCCCAGAGGAGCGGGATGTTTATTGGGTGTGTTGAGGGATGTTTTGGGTGCGATAGGAGTGGGGGATGTGATCCGGGGGGGGAAGTTTTGTAGAACATACTTTTGTCAGGAGAGGTTATGCTGCTAGATTAGATAGAATATATGTGACAGGGGATGTTAGGGTGGAGAATGTGACTTGTGTGGATGTGGGATTTTCGGATCACAGGGGAGTTTTGGCTTGTTTATCATGGGAAGGTGCAGTACGTATGTATTCTAGTTATTGGAAGCTGAACACTAGATTGTTGCAAAGTCCAGATCATTGTGGGGTTTTCGCGGAGTGGTGGGGGAGGGTATGGGAGGAGGGTCGGGGTGATGAGGACATTGTTGGGTGGTGGAATGGGAGAGGTAAAGTTGCGATTCGTGATTTTTATACAAGAATGGGGAGGGAAGAGGTGCGATTGAGGCTTGGCATGCAAAAGTATTTGGAGGGGAATTTGAGGGCATGCTATGGAGGGGGATGGGGTGGGTATCCGTAGGAGGAGATTGCAGCTTTACACGAACGGTTGCGGGAGATTCAGGAGGAAGCGTTTCATGCCATTCGAATACGGGCGGGGTTGGATGATGTACTGTGGGGAGATAAGGCCTCAGCGTATGTTTTGCAAAAATTTAGGTGCCGTAGGAGAGATATGACAATTATGTCTATGAAAGTCGATAAAGAGTTAGGTGGGTACCGGATGGGCCAGCTGTTGCGGACGATGGAGGGTATCAGTGGATATGCGGATGTTTGGTTCCAGGAGAAGTTATGTAAGGTGGACTATGATTGGGTAGCGCGTGGAATAGTCCTAGAGGGTATTGTCTCGAGAATTAGTGATGAGGATCGTATGGGCATGGAGGGGATGATCACTGAGGAGGAGGTGTTGAAGGCGATACAGGGTCAGAGGTTAGGGAAATCGCCAGGAATAGATGGGATCCCTGGTGATTTTTATGTTGCTCATTGGGAGGTTTTGAGGGAGATGCTAGTTCGGGTCTTCAATAGCATGAAATCTGGGGGCGATATGGGGGAAGATCAACGTACTGGGATTGTTGTGCTTGTACCCAAGAGAAGGCATAGTGAGTCTTTGGGATCGTATCGTGCAATAAATTTGCTTTGTTCTGACTACAAGATTTTTGCACGAGTGTTGGCGAATCGGATGAAGGTAGTTTTATGTCACATACTAGAGGGTGGGCAGTATGGTGTTCCCGGACGTAGTATGCGGGTGGGGCATAGGAGAATCAGGAGTTTTGTGGAGGGTCGAAAAGGGGGAGTCGTAGGGCTGGACTGGGAAACAGCTTATGATCGTGTCAACAGGGATGTATTGCAGGAAATACTTAGAAGGCAGGGGTTTGGTGATGAAATAGTGGGATGGGTAAGGACATTGTATGCAGGGGTTCAGGTGCATGTGCAGGTAAATGGGCGGGTGGGGGTAATGGTGGGTATGGAGCGGGGCTGCGACAGGGGTGTCCCCTGTCGCAGTCCCCTATTGGTTGGTGTCTGAGGGTGTCCGGGAAGCGGGTGAGGACAGTGATTGGGCACCAGGGATCATTGGGTATGTTGATGATACATCCATTTTGGTAGGAAGTGAGGAGGGGTTGAGTGTTATCAATAGGATGATAGAAGTTTTTGGGTCAGCTTCTGGCATGAGGGTTAATAGGGAAAAAACACATTTATTGGAGGTGGGGTCTTGGGTAGGGGGAACGTTGGGGCATAGGTATGGGTGGGTCACTGTAAATAGACTTAAGATTTGTGGGGTAACCTTTTGCAATGAAGCTAGGGTAGCACGTGAAATTAATTCCTCTACGGTTGTGGAAGGGGCTTTGAGTAGGATGGCGGGTTGGAGAGCGGGGGATTTTACATTATTGCAACGAGCGGTGGTTATTAATACGTTGGTGTATAGCAAACTTTGGCATGTGGCCGCGGTGTATCCTCTCATAGAGAGGGATGTACTGCGGCTGCAGGCTAGAGTCTTGCGATTCATTTGGGGTTTTGGTAAGCACTGGTTAAAGAAGGAGGTGGTGATGACAAGGGTGGCATTAGGGGGCTTGGGGTTGATACCTTTGGGTAGGAGGTTGCAGGGTCTTTTCGTTAAGCAGGAATTTGTGGTGAGGGGAGGGGTGCGTGGCGCAAAGGTAGATAGGATAATGAGGGAGTTAAGGAGGTGGTGGAGTGGGCGGGAACTGCTGAGATGTGAGGCGATATTGCGAGTTCTGTTAGTGGCGCATGAGCCGGGTGGGATTAAGGTTAGTAAGCTGGATAGGGTAGGGATGGAAGAGGGGAAAGTATTGGGTGTGGAAACTTTCCCAATGTACGATTGGCGAAAGGTGTGGTTTTTTTTTAGGAGATTACGGTTGCCATCTAGGGTACGTGAGACTGGGTTTCGGTTTTTGCATGGCATCTTGGCCTCTAAAGCTCTCTTGTTTGTTATGGGTTTGGCGAGGGAGGGCAGCTGTATCAGATGTGGGATGCCTGATACAGCGTATCATGCTGTGTATTTTTGCGGGTGCCTGGGAAGGGTTAGGGAATGGTTTGGCCAAGTTCTTCGTATGGTGGGGGGAAGGGGTGTTATGACCTTGTGAGCTTTAAGCTTAGATGTGGGGGGTTGTACAGACGACGTTCGACGTGCGGTCATGTATCTTGTTTTAGATTTTTGCATGTGTCGTGGGGCATGAGGGAGGTTAGGAGTGAGGTACGGATAAGGGCTCTGGCGGGCCGTTTTTATAGAACAAGGTGTAGAAATCAGTGCTTGTATGGGAGGGCGTGGTCGCGTTTTTTCCCGGAAGGGTATCGCCTCCTCACGATGGGTCTTTTGTTGGGGGTAGTAGAGGATGAGGAATACTTAAGGGGCTGGTTTCCCAGAAGGGGGTGTGTGTGTGTGTTGGTAGGTGTGTGCGATCTTGGGTTGGGGTTGGGTGGGGTGGTAGGTGTGGGGTGGGAATGGGTTGGGGATAGTTGTGCATCTGGTTTTTGACTTTTGACCTTTTTATGCAGGGGCATAAGGGGGTTGTTTATGACTTTGACGGGTGAGTGAATGGTATTGCTTTTGACTTGGACTTTGGGATGGGGTTTTGTTTTTCATGGTATGATTGGGGATTCCTCTCTGCTTCAGTTATGAGGTTAGGGTGGTGGTTAGGAGGGGTATTGTAACGTGTCACATATATGGAACACGGTTAATTGTAATCTGGTGGAATGCTGCGTGGGTGGCTATTAGGCCTCATGTTTAATAATGTTTAAAAGGTTTGTTGTTTTGCCCTTTGTGGTAATTTTTTTTTTTCGGAGTTGTGGAAATTAGTCTCACTGTAGTTTTTAGTATATCCTTATACATGTAATAATTTATTTGTGTCATGATTTGAAGTAAGTTTGACGATAAAAATTACTTTTATGTAGGTCCTTGTTGGACCATTCTTATTGTATAAACATGTATCAGTCTACCGTACCCCAGTCATGGGGTTTTGTTTTTAGCTGTAAGTTTGTAATCTGTATAATGTTCATAGGCTTTTATTTGTCATTTCATTGAAATATTAAAAAGAATAAGCTAAGGAGGGGGTGGGGGTTTGGGATAGTTTTGATTTTACTTAGTTTATATAATTTGTAATGGTGTGGAAAATGTCAATGGTCACTTGTATTTTGTCAGTTACATAGTGATTTATGTATATTTTGTATAAGGTCTCTTGTCATATAAGTACATTGTATATGTTGTACGAAGACTGAGGTGTTATATATTGTTAGAAGGGATGTCATAAGACATTATATTTTTGCTATGTTTCGGATCCATGTTTGTAAAACTGTATGGTTCTTAAATAAAATATAAAAAAAAAAAATTATCAACCTTATGTTATGTTCCTTTAAAGGGGTTCTTAAGGTGTTAGGTTCCTTTAGTGGGGCAGTTAATTAGGGTCTTCTAGTGGGGTTCTTAGTTTTAGAGATAATGGGGAGGTTTCAGAAGGCACAGTAACGCGTGTTCCACCTTGGACCAACTCTGGGAGGAAGACTTTTACTCACATCATTAAATACCAACCCATCTTAACTCCCATCAGCTTCTATGTCAACTTCTCATGTTCGGTTTCCAGCAAATTTCTCGTTTAAGTCAGGTTTTGTTCTATCCATGAAAATAACTTGTAACACCGCAACGGAATAATGTCAGATTTTCGCTGTATAAGACGCCTTCTATCTGTCTCTTATTTGAGTGTCTTTACAACACTAATATGATTAAGAGAATTGACCTTAAATATCTCTCGTTCCCGGGACACCTTTCACCCGACACTTGAATGCCTCACAGGTCTGCAATTTTCTTTCGCAGTGGTTTCATCAGTCCAATACAAAGAAGAATGGTGAAGATCAGAAGGAGTTTGAGGTAATCAGTCCCTCCAGCCTGGAGTCGATTATGTGTCTAATTTATCATCTTGTCGGTTCTCTGATTCATTTATCTACATTGCCATTTTTGCCAATGACTTTATTTGTTGGATATTTACCCAGCAGTTTTATCGTGGATGCTACAACAACAGTCTGATAAGACACTGGGAGTAAGGTAAACTGTTCAGGATGGCGAGGGATGTCACCAGGTGTTAAATCATCACCTTAAACACTGAAGACAGGTCGTGGAGAAGAGGTG
>WNWK01039169.1:0-17583 GCA_009830355.1 Cherax destructor
GGAATTCTCTCCAGGTAGACATAAAGGGCCCGAAGATCTGAAATTCATTATCAGAACATACTAAAGGACCCCTGCTGTCTGCAAATCAATTTAAGGACCAACTTAGAAATCACCTCATCACCCAAAATTAACCAGACAAACACTTTACCTAACACCTACCAGTTGCTCAGAAGTTACTCAAAAAACTTCTAATAATTTAAGACTGCTCAACTATTTGATCATTAACTTCAAACTTAAAATTGTTTCAATTTCATTACTGTATAATGTGCTGAGGATTGCTCAACCATTTACTCATTACTTCAAAATTATAATGTTTCAATTTCATTGTTTTGAATTGTTCTAAACTTTAAGACTACTTTTTGTAATCTATATCAAAACTGTAATTATTCTCTAGTGAACTTCTCTACTAGACTTATTAAAGTCATATACCATTATCTAAGAGAATACTCAAGTATCTTGTACTCATTGTAACTCATCTAATGACATATGAACTCTTATTGCCTTATTAATCTTAACCCTTAAACTGTCCACACGTAGATATACGTTCACCTGCGTACTGCACCGAATATTTTGAAAAAAAATCATTTTTTTTAAAAATGAAGAGCGCATTTTTATAAACAGGATAGGCTAAAAAAAAAAAAAGTTTAGGGCCAGTACTTACCGAGATATAAGCCTGCCAATTTGGTGCTGGATGCTCACCTGACGGCAACATCAAGTCCTACCGCTTGCAGAAGTATTGCCGATATACTTTTTTTTCTAGTTTTCATTTTAATTTATATAATTTTTATGTTCTGATAATTACAATTTACAATAGTTCCTGTGATTTCATAGCCAATCTTTGTTCTAACACTAATATTATGTGTGAATGAATGGTTCAGAGAACCGACGAGTTGGTAAATTAGACACATATGCAACACTTGGGTATCTTTATTGAGGAAACGTTTCGCCACACAGTGGCTTCATCAGTCCATACAAAGGATAATCGTGAAGAACAGGAGTGTGAGGTTGTCAGGCCCTCAATCTTGAGACGATGTTGTCAGTCCATCAATCTTGAATAGATTGATGGACTGACAACATCGTCTCAAGATTGAGGGCTGACAACCTCACACTCCTCCTGTTCTTCATGATTCTCCTTTGTATGGACTGATGAAGCCACTGTGTGGCGAAACGTTTCCTCAATAAAGATACCCAAGTGTTGCATATGTGTCTAATTTACCACTAATATTATGTACTGAAATAGTGGAAATAAATGGTATAAAATACCGACACAATGGAAAAAACACATAAGCAGTATAATGTGATCCTTTATTGACAACGTTTCGCCCACGCAGTGGGCTTTATCGAGTCACAGACATTATTATTATTATACCAGGCCATGGGGGCTTGGGACAAAACTGACCTAATTTGTCTCTTTACCCTTCCTGCTCATTTCTGTTTTTCCCTTATACAGTGGTCCCTCGGTTTTCGTGTATCTCTGTTTTCGTGTATTTCAGTTTTCGTGTAGTTTTTTCGTGGAAAATTGCCCTCTGTTTTCGTGTGTTCCCTCCGTTTTCGTGCTCGGTCGGGAACCCTGTCCAGTGCCCAGCGCACATGCAAGCCCGCCTCCCACGCACATTCTCAGGCAGTGTAGCATTGTTTCTGGTTGAGTGAACATTATCCTGCGAGTTCATACAAAACATTTCTTAACAATCCATTGTTTTTGGCCCTTGATTATTGTGTGTGACTGCTAAATAAGCCACCACGGGCCCAAAGATAGCTCCTAGTGTCAGTCCTTTGGTAAAGAAAGTGAGGAACACCATAGAATTAAAGAAAAAAATTGTAGCAAATTGGTGAGAGGCAGTGGTGATGAGAGGCAGTGATGATGGGAGGCAGTGGTGGTGAGAGGCAGTGGTGATGGGAGGCAGTGGTGATGAGAGGCAGTGGTGATGGAAACAGTGGTGAGAGGCAGTGGTGATGAGAGGCAATGGTGGTGAGAGGCAGTGGTGATGAGAGGCAATGGTGGTGAGAGGCAGTGGTGATGAGAGGCAATGGTGGTGAGAGGCAGTGGTGGTGAGAGGCAGTGGTGATGAGAGGCAGTGGTGCTTGTTTGTTGATTGAGGCAGTGTTAGAGGCAGTGGTGATGAAAGGCAGTGGTGGTAAGAGGCAGTCTTAATGTAGAGTGAGAGGTGAGTAAACAAGATTAAATGAATAAACGAGAGAGAATGAGAGTGTTGAAGTTTCGGTAGTTTTGTCAACAAACCAGTTGTTGTTGTTGTTGTTGCTGCTGCTGCTGCTGCTGTTGTTGTTACCAGCCAGCCTGGACAGGAATGATTTCTGTTCACACCTTGAAGCGACTGGAAATAAGCGGTGGTAGAGGCGGTGATGAGAGGCAGTGGTGGTGAGAGGCAGTGGTGGTGAGAGGCAGTGGTGGTGAGAGGCAGTGGTGGTGAGAGGCAGTGGTGGTGAGAGGTAGTGGTGATGAGACAGTGGTGATGTGAGGCAGTGGTGGTGAGAGGCAGTGGTGGTGAGAGGCAGTGGTGGTGAGAGGCAGTGGTGGTGAGAGGCAGTGGTGATGAGAGGCAGTGGTGATGAGAGTCAGTGGTGGTGAGAGGCAGTGGTGATGAGAGGCAATGGTGGTGAGAGGCAATGGTGGTGAGAGGCAGTGGTGATGAGAGGCAGTGGTGATGAGGCAGTGGTACTTGTTTGTTGGTTGAGGCAGTGGTGATGAAAGGCAGTGGTGGTAAGAGGCAGTCTTAATGTAGAGTGAGAGGTGAGTAAACAAGATTAAATGAATAAACGAGAGAGAATGAGAGTGTAGAAGTTTCGGTAGTTTTGTCAACAAACCAGTTGTTGTTGCTGCTGCTGTTGTTGTTACCAGCCAGCCTGGACAGGAATGATTTCTGTTCACACCTTGAAGCGACTGGAAAGAAGCGGTGGTAGAGGCGGTGATGAGAGGCAGTGGTGGTGAGAGGCAGTGGTGGTGAGAGGCAGTGGTAGTGAGAGGCAGTGGTGGTGAGAGGCAGTGGTGAAGAGAGGCAGTGGTGGTGAGACAGTGGTGATGAGAGGCAGTGGTGGTGAGAGGCAGTGGTGGTGAGAGGCAGTGGTGGTGAGAGGCAGTGGTGATGAGAGGCAGTGGTGGTGAGACAGTGGTGATGAGGCAGTGGTGATGAGAGACAGTGGTGATGAGAGACAGTGGTGGTGAGAGGCAGTGGTGATGAGAGGCAGTGGTGATGAAAGGCTGTGGTGGTAAGAGGAAGTCTTAATGTAGAGTGAGAGGTGAGTAAACAAGATTAAATGAATAAACGAGAGAGAATGAGAGTGTAGAAGTTTCGGTAGTTTTGTCAACAAACCAGTTGTTGTTGTTGTTGTTGCTGCTGCTGCTGCTGCTGTTGTTACCAGCCAGCCTGGACAGGAATGATTTCTGTTCACACCTTGAAATGACTGGAAATAAGTGATCTAATGCAGTTAGCATTACAAACTCCGTTTTTTCTTATACTAATGCGTCTGAAGGATGAAAGAATAGGAAGATGTTTTCATAGCTGGACCGAGTATGCCCGCCACCACATTCGTAATGAGACATATTTTATTCATTCTAGAGTGTATATCACGTTTTTATGTTATTTATATTGTTTATTATGTCATATTAGATGAATTGTGATAGATAAATAAGCCGTAGAGCTAATATTAGTGTCAAATTGAAGCATTTTGTCCTGCCTCCCAACAATAAACTCGCCTCCCTCTCTCCTCTCCATCTTCCATACACCAACAAGAGTCGCCAATAAAAGTAAGTGTGATGTTAAATGTTCATTTATACATGTTATTAGTGCTTTATATTTATTTGTTATTCTTTCTGTATGTAAATTATATTTAATCTCTAAAAATTATTTTGTTAATACTCCTGGGTGTCTGAAACGGATTAATTGAATTTCCATTATTTCATGGGAAAATGGCTTCAGTTTTCGTGGTTTCAGTTTTAGTGCCTCCTTGAAATGGATTAAACACGAAATCGAGGGGATCTATTTTCGTAGTTTAGTTTAGTCCTCTGATGTCATAAAAGTCACTGGCTTTCTTCAATATCACTCTATTCTGCCTATTACTAGTTCTAGAATTTATAACATTACACATTGGGATTCACTGTTTTCATAACCCATACCATTAAACTAGAAAAAGTTAGTGGTATGGGTTATGGGGAAAACAGTGAAGTCCCAGTGTAGTAATGTTATAAATTCTAGGGAACTAGTAATAGGCAGAATAAGGTGGATATTGAAAGCCAGTGGCACTAGGTGACAAGGACAGTAATAGGTATAAGGAAAACAGAAATGAGCAGGAAGGGTAAAGAGAAAGGAGGGTCTTTAAGTGTATATTACACCAATAGTCGTAGTGCTAGGAATAAGATGGACGAGTTGAGAGTAGTTGCAAGTACAGGTAATATTGATGTTTTTGCAATAACTGAAACATGGTTTAATATGAAAAATCGGGACTTGCCTGCCGAATGTCACATTCAGGGTTTTAAATTGTTCCAAGTAGACAGAAGTATCGGGAAGGGGGGTGGGGTGGCACTCTATGTCCGTGATCATTTAAATTGTTGTATAAAAATGGGTATAAAGTCTGAATTAACACATACAGAGTCTGTCTGGATAGAATTTTCAGAGGGGCATGAAAAATTGATTTTAGGTGTGATATACCGTCCCCCAAACTTAGATAGGGACCAAGGGAGACTACTATGGGAGGAAATTGTTAAGGCCACAATGCACGATAACGTAGTTATTCTGGGTGACTTCAACTTTAGTCAAATTGATTGGAATTTTTTGACTGGGAATTTAGAATCTAACGATTTCTTAGAAGTAGTTCAAGATTGTTTTTTGAAGCAGTTTGTGACAGAACCTACAAGGGAAATAATCTGCTTGACTTAGTTCTGGCAAACAAGGAAACCCTTGTTAATAATTTAGAAATTACAGAGGAACTCGCGCAAGCGACCACAAATCAATTACCTTTGGCATTGAATGGAAGTTTCATAGTAGGAATAACTCAGTAACGGTCCCAGATTTTCGCTTAGCAGATTACAATGGACTTAGAGAACACTTATCATCTGTGGACTGGGGTAATGAAGAGAGCTATCAATATGACAGTTTTCTGAACACTATACATGCTGCCCAAAGAACATTTATCCCATATAAAGAAATTAGATCGAATAGAAATGACCCAAAATGGATGAATAATAGGCTCAAATATCTTTTAGGGCAGAAGAAAGGAATTTATAGGCGTATCAAAAGAGGTGAGGGTCATCTTACGAATCAGTATATTGACATTAAGAGGGACGTTAAAAGGGGATAAGAAAAGCTAAGCGGGACTACGAAATTAAAGTTGCTAGGGATTCGAAAACTAACCCAAAAGTTTTTTCCAGGTGTATAGAACAAAAGTTAGAGATAAGATAGGTCCCCTTAAAAATAATTATGGGTATCTTACTGACAAAGAGAATGAAACGTGCTCTATTTTTAATAATTATTTTCTCTCGGTTTTCACTCAGGAAGACACTAATAATATCCCAAGAATTAGGTATTTTAGTGGGCCTGAAGAAGATAAATTATGTAGTATCACAGTCACTAGCGAAATGGTTATCAAACAGATAGACCGTTTGAAGCAAAATAAATCGCCAGGCCCTGATGAGCTTTTTCAAGGGTTCTTAAGGAATGCAAAATTGAACTCTGTGAACCCTTAACTAACATTTTTAACCTATCTCTTCAAACAGGTGTAGTGTCTGATACGTGGAAGATGGCTAATGTAATTCCTATTTTTAAAGCAGGGGACAAGTCGTTACCATCAAATTACCGCCCAATAAGTCTAACTTCAATTGTAGGCAAATTATTAGAGTCGATTATAGCTGATAACATAAGAAGCCATCTCGATAGGCATAATTTGATTAATGATACTCAACATGGATTCACCAGGGGCCGTTCCTGCCTAACTAATTTATTAACTTTTTCAGTAAGGCTTTTGAGGCAGTTGATCATGATAAAGAATTCGATATTGTTTATTTGGATTTTAGTAAGGCTTTTGATAGAGTACCACATCAGAGACTGTTAAAGAAAGTGGCTGCTCACGGCATTGGAGGAAAAGTGTTTTCATGGATCGAGTCATGGCTCACCAATAGGAAGCAGAGGGTGTGCATTAATGGGGTTAAATCTGAGTGGGGATCTGTAACAAGTGGCGTTCCACAGGGATCGGTTTTGGGCCCGTTGTTGTTTATAATATATATAAATTACCTTGACGAGGGAATTACTAGTGATATGAGCAAATTCACTGATGACACGAAGATAGGTAGGATAATCGATTCAGACGTAGATGTCACGGAACTTCAGGACGATTTAGACAAACTCAATTCCTGGTCAGAAAAATGGCAGATGCAGTTCAATGTAGATAAATGCAAAGTTCTAAAGCTCGGGAATGTCCATAACCCTAGCACCTACCAGCTTAATAATGTTGAACTCAGCCGTACAGAATGCGAAAAGGATCTGGGGGTTATGGTAAGCAGCAACCTCAAACCAAGTCAGCAATGCCTAAGCGTAAGAAATAAAGCAAATAGATTACTGGGATTTATATCAAGAAGTGTAAGCAACAGAAGTCCAGCAGTTATATTACAGCTTTATACATCATTAGTAAGGCCTCGCCTAGATTATGCAGCTCAGTTCTGGTCTCCACTTGTGTAATTCTTCAGGGCTGAAGTCTTGAGGCACAGCTCATTAAACGATAAAGCCCACTGCGTGGGCGAAACGTTGTCAATAAAGTTTCACATTATACTGCTTATGTGTTTATTTTATCATTGTGTCGGTATTTTATACCATTTATTTCCAAGGACATAATGTGAACATAAGAACATAAGAAAGGAGGAACACTGCAGCAGGCCTGTTGGCCCATACTAGGCAGGTCCTTCACAATCCATCCCACTAACAGAATAATTGCCCAACCTAATTTTCAATTCTACCCAAGAAATAAGCTTTGAAGATTCTATTAACTCAAGTGCGAGTCACACTCAAATCCAACCCCTCTCACTCATGAATTTATCCAACCTAAATTTGAAACTACCAAGGTCCTAGCTTCAATGACCCTACTAGGCAGACTGTTCCACTCATCAACTACCCTATTTCCAAACCAATATTTTCCTATATCCTTTCTAAATCTAAACTTATCCAATTTGAATCCATTATTGCGGGTTCTCTCTTGGAGAGATATCCTCAAGACCTTATTTATATCCCCCTTATTAATACCCATCTTCCACTTATATACCTCGATCATGTCTCCCCTCATTCTTCGTCTTACAAGTGAATGTAATTTAAGGGTCTTCAATCTTTCTTCATACGGAAGATTTCTAATGCTATGAATTAACTTTGTCATTCGTCGCTGAATGTTTTCTAACGAATTTATATCCATTCTGTAAAATGGAGACCAGAACTGAGCTGCATAATCTAGGTGAGGCCTTACTAATGATGTATAAAGCTGTAATATAACCGCTGGACTTCTGTTGCTTACACTTCTTGATATAAATCCCAGTAATCTATTTGCTTTATTTCTTACGCTTAGGCATTGCTGACTTGGTTTGAGGTTGCTGCTTACCATAACCCCCAGATCCTTTTCGCATTCTGTACGGCTGAGTTCAACATTATTAAGCTGGTAGGTGCTAGGGTTATGAACATTCCCGAGCTTTAGAACTTTGCATTTATCTATAATAATAATAATAATAATAATAATTTTTATTTCAATGCATGTTACAAGTGTACAATGTTATTGGTAGTTACAAATATAATACAATTATAAAACTGTAATGCAAGGAGAGCCACTGGCATGCCATGGCATTAGGGGCAGTTTATTCTAGAGACTTATTCACTAAGTACTTAATGCTAAAGAAATTGATTGAGTTTATTCTAGTTCTATATTATTTAAATTATTAAATGGTTATACATACTATTTAAAGACAATACAAGAGAAATTGGTTGAGTTTAATCTAGTTGTAGAATTTATTTCAAATTACAGTATGTTGATGCTATACTAGTATAATAACAATACTAGAAATAGTTTTTAGAGTTTCATCTAGGTATATATTTTATTTCAAATTAAGAAAATGATGATACTATAAGATTTTAAATGACAATATGATGATATGAGATTGCAACAAGTGTTAAGGAGGATGAACATATCAAAATGAGATCTTCTTAAGTAAAATAATATTGGGTTTGGAAGTTTGTTACAGTATGAGTATTTAGTATAGGGTGAGTAGGTGACTTTTGAGAAGAGTCTTGAATTGATTTTCCGACAAGGTTAACTTGATATTTACTGGTAATGAATTCCAGATTTTGGGGCCCTTTATGTGCATAGAATTTTTACATTGGTTAGTATGGACTCGGGTATGTCAAATAGTGATCTGTGTCTTGTGTCATGTTCGTGGGACCTATTAAAGTTGTTGAGGAGAATTCTGAGCGCAGGGTTAATATTAGCATGTAGAGTTTTATGTATGTAGAAGGCACATGAATAGGTATGAATATTTTTTATGGTGAGTAGTTTTAAGGTTCTGAATATAGGTGGAGTATGCTGTCTAGAGTGGGAATTTGTTATCATCCTGACTGCAGCCTTTTGCTGGGTTATGAGTGGTCTAAGGTGATTTAATGTTGTTGAGCCCCATGCACAGATTCCATAGGTGAGATAAGGGTAGATAAGAGAATGATATAGTGCAATGAGAGCTGGTTGAGGCACATAATAGCGTATCTTAGATAATATACCTACTGTCCTTGAGATTTTCTTGGAAATTTGTTGTATGTGTGTTTGGAATTTAAGACTACTGTCAAGGTGGATTCCTAGGAATTTTCCCTCTGTGAGCCTTGTGATGGGTGAACCATTTAGCGTTATGTTAAGTGGAACATTTGTAGCTTTGTTTCCAAACTGAATGTAGTAGGTCTTGTCCGTATTGAGAGTAAGCTTATTTGTCATCATCCATGTTGATATTTTCTGTAATTCGGCATTAACTGTGTTGGCTAGTACGACTGGATTTGGGTGAGAGAAGACATTGAACTGCATCTGCCATTTTTCTGACCAGGAATTGAGTTTGTCTAAATCCTCCTTAAGTTCCGTGACATCTACGTCTGAATCGATTATCCTACCTATCTTCGTGTCATCAGCGAATTTGCTCATATCACTAGTAATTCCCTCGTCAAGGTCATTTATATATATTATAAACAACAACTGGCCCAAAACCGATCCCTGTGGAACGCCACTTGTTACAGATCCCCACTCAGTAATCTGTTAGCCTTATTGCGCACACTTAGGCACTGTTGTCTTGGCTTTAGATTTCTGCTTACCATGACTCCCAAGTCTTTTTCACATTCTGTATGATCAAGCTCAACTTCACCTAGTTTATAAATTCGAGGGATATTTTCATTACCAACGACTAGCACCTTACACTTGTCCACATTGAACTTCATCTGCCACTTTTCAGACCAAGACATTAATTTATCCAAATCCTCCTGGAGTTCACTGGTATCCTCCTCAGAATGAATTATACGGCCTATTTTTGTATCATCAGCAAATTTACTCATGTCACTTGCAATTCCTTCATCAAGGTCATTTATGTAAATTATGAACAACAATGGGCCCAAAACTGATCCTTGTGGAACGCCACTGGTGACAAATCCCCATTCAGATTTGACCCCATTAATGGAAACTCTCTGCTTTCTATTGGTAAGCCATGCCTCTATCCATGCTAGAACTTTACCTCCTATACCATGAGCTGCCACCTTTCTTAAGAGTCTCTTGTGAGGTACTCTATCGAAGGCCTTACTGAAATCCAAGTAAACTATATCATATTCTTTATCACTGTCTACTGCCTCAAATGTTTTATTGAAAAACGTCAGTAAATTTGTCAGGCAGGAACGACCTCTCGTAAACCCATGCTGAGATTCATTAATCAAATTATGTTCTTCAAGGTGACTTCTGATAATATCAGCTATAATTGATTCTAATAATTTGCCTACTATAGACGTGAGGCTTATTGGACGGTAATTTGATGGACTGGACTTATCCCCTGATTTGAATATAGGAACTACATTAGCTATCTTCCACATCTCTGGCACAACACCAGTTAGGATGGACGTGTTAAACACATTCGTTAATGGCTGACTAAGTTCCATCTTGCATTCCTTAAGTACCCTGGAAATCAACTCGTCGGGTCCTGGGGACTTATTTTGCTTCAGTTTATCTATCTGTTTGATAACCATATCCCTCGTGACAGTAATATTAGTTAATTTGAATTCTTCAGGAACTGAATAATTGTTAATTTCTGGAATCTCATTTACGTCTTCTTGTGTAAAGACTGACAAAAAATAGTCATTAAATAGAGAACACATTTCCAGTTCGTTATCCGTCAGCTGTCCATTCCCAATTTTCAGAGGTCCTACCTTTTCCCTCACCTTCGTCCTGTACACTTGAAAGAACCCTTTTGGATTAGTCTTTGATTCATTAGCAACCTTAATCTCATAGTCACGTTTAGCCTTTCTAATCCCCTTTTTTACTTCTCTTTTCAACTGAACATATTGGTCAATAAGGTTAACATCTCCTCTTTTGATGCGCCTATAAATTCCTCTTTTCTCCCCTAATAGATGTTTTAGCCTCCTGTTAATCCATTTGGGATCGTTATTATTTGACCTAAATTCTCTCTGGGGAATAAACATACTCTGTGCACGTTGTACATTATTAAGAAAAAAATCATAAACGCAGATCCCATCGTAATCGTTAGCTAGATTACCCCAGTCGAGATTAGACAGGTGTTCCCTAAGTCCAATATAATCGGCAGAACGAAAATCAGGAACTTTTACCGTATTATCCCTATTCTCGTACTCCCATGTAATATTAAAGGTAATGGATTTGTGATCACTAGCTCCAAGCTCTTCAGTGATCTCCAGATTATTTACAAGAGTTTCTTTATTTGACAAGACTAGGTCGAGCAAATTATTACCTCTGGTAGGCTCCGTCACACACTGCTTCAGAAAACAGTCCTGAACTACTTCCATAAAGTCACTGGACTCCAGATTACCGGTCAAAGAAGTCCAGTCAATTTGACTAAAGTTAAAATCCCCTACTATCACTACGTTATTGTGTCTGGAAGCCCTAACAATTTCGTCCCAAAGAAGTCTCCCTCTATCGTGATCCAAGCCTGGAGGTCGGTATATTACACCTAGAATCAGTTTTTCTTGACCTTCTAGAAACTCTACCCAAACAGATTCTGTTAATGATCCATCTATTTTTAGGCCTGTTTTTATGCAGCAATTTATATTTTCTCGTACATACAATGCAACTCCACCCCCTTTCCCATTATATCTATCTACATGGAACAACTTAAACCCCTGAATATGACACTCAGCAATCATATCCCGACTCTTGGTATTATACCATGTTTCAGTTATTGCAATGACATCAAAGTTCCCAGCACATGCTACCAAACGTAATTCGTTAATTTTATTTCTGGCGCTTCGACAGTTAGTATAAAATACATTGATATGTATCTTCTTGTGAACCTTTTTCAGCTTTTGTTTTACACAATTTCTGTTACTATCATTACCCTGTGTCACTCGATTACTGTTATTGTTATGATTTATGATATCAAAGCCTGAATCAATATTTTGGCCCTCATTATTTACCATTCCTAAACCCATACCTCTAACTAATCCTAGTTTAAAGCCCTAACAACATCCTCAACTGAGCTAGCGAGAAATCCTACACCTTCCCTGGATAAGTGAACCCCATCCCTGGCATACATGTCATTTCGACCATAGAAGTGGTCCCAGTTGTCAATGAATGGGACTGCATTATCCTTACAGTGTTTGTCCAGCCAGCAATTTATACCAATCGCTCTGGACAGCCATTCATTTCCAACACCCCTTCTTGGCAAAATGCCACATATAACAGGGCTCCCTCCCTTCTTCCTAATGATGTCTATTGCTGCCTTATACCTACTAACTAAATCCTCACTTCTACGCTTGGATACATCATTGCCTCCAGCACTGAGGCAGATAATAGGATTGATCCCATTACCATGCAT
Source organism: Cherax destructor (assembly GCA_009830355.1). Taxonomy (NCBI): domain Eukaryota; kingdom Metazoa; phylum Arthropoda; class Malacostraca; order Decapoda; family Parastacidae; genus Cherax; species Cherax destructor. Next base: position 12,062 of record WNWK01039169.1, read on the forward strand.
GATGTTGTCAAGCCAGGTAACAATGTCTTCCATCCCAGCCCCAGGAAAGCAAACCCTCTGTCTCCTACTCCTATCTGTCAAGCAGAAGGCCCTATCCATATATCTAACTTGGCTATCCCCAACAACAACAATGTTTTTACCTTCCTTGGTACAGTTCGTCGTGACGTTCCCAGTAGTCGACTCGCATTCGTCTGGTAGCACAGAAAAGGAGTTCGAAGTTTCCACAGCAGTCTCTTTCTTCTTCGTCGTTACTACCTCTCCATTCGTCTTCTTGATCTTCAACTTCGTCCCATGAAGTCCGGCCACTGCCCAGGTTCCCTTCTTGACCTGAGGACTCACAACAGGAGGACTACTACGAATCCTCTTGTTTTCCTCTGTCAATCGCCGTATCTCAAGCTTCGCTACCCTCAATTCCTCCTTAAGCTGCTGGTAAAGTTGCTCAATAGGGGGCATCTTGATTCAGTCCACAGGGAGTACACTAGACACGTCTTCACTGAGCTAAGAACAGGTCACCACTGGGCAAAGAACAGGTCACCACTGACCTAACTGGTGTTGTGCCAGAGATGTGGAAGATAGCTAATGTAGTTCCTATATTCAAATCAGGGGATAAGTCCAGTCCATCAAATTACCGTCCAATAAGCCTCACGTCTATAGTAGGCAAATTATTAGAATCAATTATAGCTGATATTATCAGAAGTCACCTTGAAGAACATAATTTGATTAATGAATCTCAGCATGGGTTTACGAGAGGTCGTTCCTGCCTGACAAATTTACTGACGTTTTTCAATAAAACATTTGAGGCAGTAGACAGTGATAAAGAATATGATATAGTTTACTTGGATTTCAGTAAGGCCTTCGATAGAGTACCTCACAAGAGACTCTTAAGAAAGGTGGCAGCTCATGGTATAGGAGGTAAAGTTCTAGCATGGATAGGGGCATGGCTTACCAATAGAAAGCAGAGAGTTTCCATTAATGGGGTCAAATCTGAATGGGGATTTGTCACTAGTGGCGTTCCACAAGGATCAGTTTTGGGCCCATTGTTGTTCATAATTTACATAAATGACCTTGATGAAGGAATTGCAAGTGACATGAGTAAATTTGCTGATGATACAAAAATAGGCCGTATAATTCATTCTGAGGAAGATACCAGTGAACTCCAGGAGGATTTGGATAAATTAATGTCTTGGTCTGAAAAGTGGCAGATGAAGTTCAATGTGGACAAGTGTAAGGTGCTAGTCGTTGGTAATGAAAATATCCCTCGAATTTATAAACTAGGTGAAGTTGAGCTTGATCATACAGAATGTGAAAAAGACTTGGGAGTCATGGTAAGCAGAAATCTAAAGCCAAGACAACAGTGCCTAAGTGTGCGCAATAAGGCTAACAGATTACTAGGATTTAACAACTGCCAAAAGTTATTTTACAGCTCTATACATCACTAGTGAGACCTCATTTGGATTATGCAGCTCAGTTTTGGTCTCCTTACTACAGGATGGATATAGATTCATTGGAGAACATACAAAGAAGAATGACTAAAATGATTTACAGTATAAGAAATCTCCCGAATGAAGATAGACTTAGAGCATTGAATCTCCACTCTCTGGAGAGACGTAGAATGAGGGGAGATATCATCGAGGTGTACAAGTGGATGATGGGCATAAACAAAGGAGATATTAATAAAATACTGAGGATATCGAACCAAGTAAGAACGAGAAATAACGGATTTAAATTGGATAAATTTAGATTTAGAAAGGACATAGGCAAGTACTGGTTTTCGAACAGAGTTGTAGATGCGTGGAACAATCTTCCGAGTAGGGTGATAGAGGCTAGGACCTTGGGTGGCTTTAAAAAGAGATTGGACAAATATATGAGTGGGAGGGGCTGGGTTTGATTAGTGTCGTGAGTACAGGAGTAAATTCTTAGGTAGTGGTGGTTTTGATAAGGACCTGCCTTGTATGGGCCAGTAGGCCTTCTGCAGTGTTCCTCCATTCTTATGTTCTTATGTTCTAAACTTATCTAACTTGAATCCATTATTGCGGGTTCTCTCTTGGAGAGATATCCTCAAGACCTTATTTATATCCCCTTTGTTAATACCCATTTTCCACTTGTATACCTCGATCATGTCTCCCCTCATTCTACGTCTTACAAGTGAATGTAATTTTAGGGTCTTCAATCTTTCTTCGTAAGGAAGATTTCTAATGCTATGTATTAATTTAGTCATTCTACGCTGAATGTTTTCTAACGAATTTATGTCCATTCTGTAATATGGAGACCAGAACTGAGCTGCGTAATCTAGGTGAGGCCTTACTAATGATGTATAAAGCTGTAATATAACCTCAGGACTTCTGTTGCTAACACTTCTTGATATAAATCCCAGTAATCTATTTGCCTTATTACGTACGCTTAGGCATTGCTGTCTTGGTTTAAGGTTGCTGCTTACCATCACCCCCAAGTCCTTCTCACAATCTGTATGGCTAAGTTCTACGTTATTTAACTTATAAGTGCTTGGGTTATGGACACTCCCGAGCTTCAGAACCTTGCATTTATCTACATTGAACTGCATCTGCCACTTTTCTGACCACGAATTAAGTTTGTCTAAATCTTCCTGAAGTTCTATGACATCTATGTTTGAATCAATTATCCTACCTATCTTCGTGTCGTCGGCAAATTTGCTCATATCACTAGTAATTCCAACCTAAATTTGAAACTACCCAAGATCCTAGCTTCAATAACCCTACTAGGCAGACTGTTCCACTCATCAACTACCCTATTACTAAACCAATATTTTCCTATATCCTTTCTAAATCTAAACTTATCCAATTTGAATCCATTATTGCAGGTTCTCTCTTGGAGAGATATCCTCAAGACCTTATTTATATATTGTATTATATAATTATATTGTATTATATATTGTATTAATATTGGTAGAATTACCAACAATATGTTAAGTTAAAGGACACAAATGCAACTAATGTGACATTTTATTGTGGCAACGTTTCACTCTCCAGGAGCACCATCTTAGCCAACTTGTCCATGGAACACCTAGAGGCTGAACACTTCGCCAACATCATCCCCTCAAGCATCACTTGGTTACATTATGTAGACGATGCACTCATAATAACTCCCAAACGTTTTAATGTACGGAATCTTCAGGCGAGGCTCAACGCAGTTGAACCGGCGATCCAGTTTACACTAGAAGAAGAGTCCAATGACAGGCTTCCTTTTCTAGACATCCTCATTCACAAAGTAGATAACAATCTAAGATTTCAAGTTTGCCGGAAACCTACAAATAAAAATGATCTCACACACTTCTATTCCAGTCAAGATACCAAAACCAAAAGAGACATCATCATCAGATTTTTCCTGAGAGCATACCGAATTTGTAATCCTGAGTTTCTTGACGAGGAATATAGATACAGTGGACCCCCGGTGTTCGTTATGCTCCAAACTCGAACAATTATGTAAGTGTATTTTTGTTAAGTAAAAGGACACAAATGCAACTAATGTGACATTTTATTGTGGCAACGTTTCGCTCTCCAGGAGCTTTCTCAAGTGTATTTTTGTAAGTGCTTTTGTAAGTGTATTTTTGGGGGTCTAAAAGGACTAGTCTTATTTACATTATTCCATATAGGAATAAATTCATTTGGTAATGGCACTTGAACAGCATTCTGGAACGAATAAATTACAAAAAACGAGGGTCCACTGTATATTCATCAAACCTTCACTGATTTACATTTTCCTTCCTTTTTTTATCAAAGATTGCAAGAAAAGAGCTCTTCAGTTAATTATCCATGCACCAACACCACTCTTAACAAAGTTATAATTCTTCCCAACAGCCAGGTTGTACTGAACGTTTCTAAAGTGCTAGCACAAGCTAACACTAGAGTTGCCATTGCTTCCAGCACTTCAATAAAGGCTCTAACCAGGACAAAATCCAAGCACCATGAACCAATCAATGCAGGGGTTTACACTATACCCTGTGGAGGCTGTGACAGGATTTATGTAGGTGAAACAGCAAGGAACCTTGAACATGCCTCAATGAACACATTAATGCATGTAGGAATGATAACTTGAACAATGCCTGTGTACAACACCGAAATTCCAGCAATCATCTCATGAAATTCAAGGACGCCCAATTAGTGATCAAAGAACCTAATTTCTGCAGACGCAAGTGCCTTGAATTAGCATTAATCACTGTTTCTAACACAGTTTAACAAAACAGAGACAGCTTCATCAGAGTCGCTGACCTCTTGGACCACTTGGGGAGGGTCGATGGTGCTCCTGCAAGCAGCAGATCCTGGTGCAACCTACTGCTGTTTGCAATGGCTGTCTGGCTGTCCTGTTGAAGAAGGACAGGCACCTAGCAACATCTGTTGTTGGGGCAATGGATGCATTCCCTAGAATGTTTGTTAATTGCTTATTACTCTGTAATTTGTTCATGATTGTAACCATGTATGGATGTGTTTATGATTCATTACCTTTGTAACTTGTCATGATTGTGACCAGCTATACCTGGAGCTCATTACCTTTGTAACTTGTCATGATTGTGACCAGCTCTACCTGGAGCTCATTACCTTTGTAACTTGTCATGATTGTGATTACTACTGTAACTTGTTCAGCTATCAAATCTTTGGAGTCTTATGTACCTCTGTAATCTTTTGGCTACCGCCCACAAGATGGGTATGGGGTGCATAATAAAGATATTAAACTAACTTCATCATCTCTGAGGTCTTAGCAAGAATCATTCTGAAAACAGTAAACCCTGCCATCACATAGTCTCTGCTGCTTATAGTACACAAGTTCATTACAGAGGAGTGACCTCAAATCCAACCACCAATATTTGTCTAACCTATTTTATGCTACCCAAGTAATAGGTTTTATAACCTTTTACTCATGTGTAAGTTGATTGTTCTACCATATTGTATTACTACTAGTATTGCACCTCACTCTAAGCCTATATATACCCTGTGTCCATGTATTGTTTGTAACGGCTTGATAAAGCTCCTGGAGAGCGACACGTTGCCACAATAAAATGTCACATTAGTTGCATTTGTGTCATTTTACTTAGTAAGACACTTGTCACTGCCAGTAAGACACTTGTCACTGCCAGTGTTAAGACACTTGTCACTGCCAGTGTTAAGACACTTATCACTGGCAGTGTTCAGACACTTGTCACTGCCAGTGTTAAGACACTTGACACTGCCAGTGTTAAGACACTTGTCACTGGCAGTGTTAAGACACTTGACACTGGCAGTGTTAAGACACTTGTCACTGGCAGTGTTAAGACACTTGTCACTGGCAGTGTTAAGACACTTGTCACTGGCAGTGTTAAGACACTTGTCACTGTCAGTGTTAAGACACTTGTCACTGCCAGTGTTAAGACACTTATCACTGGCAGTGTTCAGTCCTCCTGGGATCCACATCATCTAACTCGACAATTTAATGTTTCAGTTTTCTCTCCAAAGGAAACTTTGTTATGTTTCTCATTGCCTGGCAGATTTGATCAATATACAGTATTTAGCATT
>WNWK01039170.1:0-17582 GCA_009830355.1 Cherax destructor
GGATATATCTTTCAATGTTTGTTTATTATTTAACTAGCTAATAGAACGGGTTTGGGAAAAATTACTATGATTAATATTATAAGGGAACAAAATTAAATTCAGTATTCCAGTTTGACTGTTTAACCCAATTCGAAGAATACACTGCGTTTCATTAGCCCGCGGCAGGCGCTGTGCCCCCTTGTTGTTCAGTGAGTCCTGCACAAAATATATCACTTTGGTTTTAATGTGACCATAATTTTTAAAGGGGACCGCTGCCAGCAAAAGGGCCCCCGGTAAAGCCCAAAAGCCCCAACAGCGGATCATAAAGACTAAACCCGTGTCGGAAAACTTGTCCTGTTTCCGATGAACCTTACCAAACCTAAACAAGTGGCAGCGGCCCATATTAGCAGTCGGGGGGAAGGGGGCCATATAACAGTTTTGGTTATCGTATAATTTGTTGTCTGTATGTATTAGTGAAACGTCATAAAGCCGGGCCTACTGTCCGGTCCTGGCCCAGGGGGGGCTTCTGGGGTATAGAAAACTTAACTCATAAAAGGTTTATCACAGGGGGATGACATAATTGCAAACTTTATTATCATAAAATTTTTTTTAAATTTTTAATTATGAAATTTTTAGTTGAAATTTTTCCTGCGGGAATATTTTGCAGTCTTCCAGTTTTTAATATTTTTTAAAATGCCGCTTGTCTCTCTCCATCCCAAAGGCAAGATTTGCCATCTCGAAACTCACTGGGTTTTGAAAAGAAATATTTTTGCCAAGTTTTTTTATTTGCTTCAAAACTTAGAGCACCTTTTACCTAATTTGCTGACATTTGCATACGTAACATTGCACTCAAAAAAAATAATTTTTTAAAATTTTGTTCAAAAATTTTATAACATTTTTTTAAATTTTTTTTCCTTGGAAGAAGGGAGGGTGAGAATCATCAAGTAACTGCTCTCTTATTTCATCATTTTAAGAAACTTACAGTTGAGAAGATAATACCATATGTACATGAATGGAATACAAAAATTGGGCCTTCCCCGGTTTTTGTATGTTTTTTTTAATGGGTGATGTTCCTTCAAACATTACATTAGCCGGTAATATTCATTATCATCATTAGTATTTATTAAAATTCTTGTATTCCAAAACCCGGGGAAAATATACGGGTTGCTGTGTAAAAAGTGGAGCTCTGCTGCGATAAGGGTGCTCTTGTTGAATCAAGTTTATATACCAATGAACCAAAATTTGAGTTCTTATTAGTTTCTTAATTGCATCTGTTTTATGGATGTCAGTGGTACCCCCAGTTACGATGGTCCCCAAAATCGCCCCCTTTTTGTAAGTTTTTTTTTAAATCTTTTTTTGGTATATTTTTGGGGGGGGAAAAAAGGTAGTCTATTTTTCATTTTTTATGGGGGTAAATTGTTTTTGGAATCACTTGAACAGCTTCAACGAAAAAAAACGAAATGAGGTACCACTGTACTAGAAATGTTTTAAAAGGTCATAGCATATGTTGCCTTATCTATAGGGTGATGGTTTAACCTAAGCCATAGAAAAGGGATTCTAACCTTCCGACTCATTCTTTTTGCCCCCACTTCTATTAAAAAATATTCTTTTTTTTTTATAATTTTTTCATAGGTACTTTTCTCTTTTAACCCTTCTAACCCTTTAGGGCCGTCCCCTAGTTCTATGGCTTTGAAACCGGGTCCTACCCGAGTTCTGTGCCATGAGCTCAGCTCACTCAGGTAACTGTGAGTGGTAAATTTCGTCCTAGAAGAGAGAATCATCTCTGTGGTAAGGTGCACCCTTAAAACAAATCCGGCACGCAGTATAATGAGAAAAACTGGGCCATAATTTTGGTTAAAACGTGACTTTTCAGTTTTTTTTTGTATGGTTTTTACAGTTGTATTCGCGTTTCTTGGCTCATTTGATACTTGAAGATATATTACAGAAATAGAGATGATTTTGTTGGTTTTTTTACTAAAAAAGGCTTGAAACTTAGCTCAAAGTAGCAGTAATGTTCAATTTTGCTGATGTTCAAGAGTAAACAAATGACATACGTGTCTAAAAGCATCAGCTGGTGGCCCCGAAGTGCTGATATTATTTATACATCTATTAAAAATTATAACGGTAAATCTTCTATTTTGGGTGAATACAAATTCATTATGTGAATAAGAAATCAAAAGGAATTCATTTGTAAACCCTGAAAATGTAACTAATGAACAAAGGAAATGTTAGTTTAGTGCCAGGGAAAGCCGCATTGTTTATTCTGGACCCTATTTTGAAATTGGAATATTTTAAACTTTTTTTTAAATTTGCCAAATTACCAATTACCGATCACTTTATTGGGTAGTTGAAACAGTTGACTGTGCGATTTCTTGTGCTCAATCGATAAATAGAAGTACAGTGGAACCTCGGCTTACGAATGCCCCACCATGCGACTTTTCAGGATACGAACAGTCGTTCGGTCAATTTTGCTTCTGGATACGAACAAAATTTCAGGATGCGAACTTCCACCTCAAGGGAGGTTCCTTAACCCTTAAACGGTCCAAACATATATATACGTTACCTCGCCTAGTGCCCCGAATATTTTGAATTTTTTTTTTTTTTATAGAAATAAAGAGCACATTTTTTTAAGTGTTAAAGGATAAAAAAAAAAGAATTTGGGTCAGTAGTTACCGAGATATGAGGCGGAGAAGTTGGCACTGGATGCTCACCTGACAGCAACAGGAGTCCTGCTGCTTGCAGAATCGTTGCCGATATACCTTTTTTTTCACTTTCTTTTATTATTTTATCTAATTTTATGTTCTGATAATTACAATTTATAGTAGTTCTTGTGATTTCATAGCCAATCTGTGTTCTGACACTAATATTTGGTACTGAAATTGTACTCAAATAATAATAATAATGATAGTGCATAAAAATAATAATAATAATAATGATAGTGAATAATAATAATAATAATAATAATAATAATAATAATAATAATAGTGAATAATAATAATAATAATAATAATAAAAGATTTGTGTTGCTGCCTTATCTCATCTGATCTCCACTAATGACTCTGGTAACATTTGAGGAGATGGTGAGCCATAGTCTTATCTCTTCTTATCAGTCCAGTAATTACAGTGATGACATTTGACAGCTTACATTGCTTCCTTTATTTGTTACGCAAACCTGTCTGTCTGTCTGTATCTGTCTGTCTGTGTGTCTGTCTTTCTGTCTGTCTGTCTTTCTGTGTGTCTGTCTTTCTGTCTGCTTGTCTCAGAGAGTAGCTCATGAACCAACTGGTATTACGCAGATCACAAACACATTATAACACTTTGTCTTGATTTTTAGTTATCCTAGGTAATTTACACTATGTATAATTGTATTTATGTATGTGTTCCTGTGAGATAGAGACAGAGACAGATAGATACAGACAGACTGACAGAGATAGACAGCCAATAAGGTACCCAGCTGACCAGCCAGTTGCTGGCCAGCCAGGTGGCCAACCAGCTGTTTGCCAGCCAGGTCCCCAGGCAGGCAGGCAGCCAGCTGGCCTGCCCCAGCCTGCCGACATCACTTTCCACTTCAAAGGGAGTTTAATATGAAATGACATCAGTGAATCTATGGTGTTTGCCGCAGTGTTTGCTCTAGCTGGCCCTCAATTTAACCCTTTGGGGTCGGTGCCGACTAGTACGTTTACGAGCAGGGGTTGGTGCCGTACTAGTACTCCAAATTCTAGCGGCCTCAATTTAAGCAGAAAACGTCTGGTAGGCATACATATGAAAGAATGGGTCTGTGTGGTCAGTGTGCGCAGTATAAAAAATCCCGCAGTACACACTGCATAATGAGAGAAAAACTCTGACCGTTTTTTTTGATTAAAACAGCGACTTTGCAGTCGATTTTCGTATGGTATATATTGATGTATTCTCGTTTTCTTGGTCTCATTTGATAGAATGGAAGATATATTACATAAATAGAGATGATTTTGATTGGTATGACAATGACAAGTACCTTGAAATTGAGCTCAAAGTAGGAAAATGTTCGATTTTGACGATGTTCAAGAGTAAACAAATCACACCATGCCTCAATACACATCAACTGGCGAGTCTTATATTCATGCACAAGTGCTCTGATATTATTTATACCATTTTTACAATGATGCAGTTGTATACATAACAGTAAATCTTCTATTTTTGTGAGAATAAAATTCAAAATGAAAAGCAAAAGTAATGTAAGAGGGGCCTGGAGACGTGACTAATGAACAGAGAACATGTTATTTTAGTGCCAGGAATGTCTGCCTTGTTTATTATGGATCCTATTTTGAAATTGGCATCGTTTGAAATTTGTGTGAAATTGGAAAATTGCCATTTTCTGACCACTATTTTGGGTAGATGAAATTGGTAAATAGGCAGTTTCTTGTACTCAAGCGATAGATAAAATGGAGTTCTATCGAAATAGCTATAGTTTTAGGAGACTGAAACATTGGAATTTGTCGAAAATAGGGCTCAAAGTGGGCAAAATCACCGATGCGTAAGTGTCATTGCTCGCTAACTTCGCAAAGCATAATTCCGTTAGTTTTCGATCAAATTTCATAATTTTGGTGGCGTTATGATCGGAAAAAGATTCTCTATCATTTCATAAGAAAAAATTAATTTTTTTTTTTCCAAAAAATTTTCGACCCAGGAACACTTTCCTGAGAAGGCCTGTCGACCCCCAAAGGGTTAACTGGTGCTCCCACAAGGTACTAAATGGTCCCATATTTTTTTAATATGGCGCACACCGAGTGTTAAGACCAATTCTATGCTGACCAGGCATCTCGGGCCAATCGTGCCAAATTTGGAGGCAGGAAAAATAAAACGTAAAAATACGTTTGGGGCAGTAGCAGTGCTAACGTAAATATGCGTGTGGACCGTTTAAGGGTTAAATAAATAAATAAAATATTTCTTTGCAAAGGTTACAATGTGTGTTTACATATCATATGATTGGAGCAAAGAAAGCCACTATCATGCCGAGGCATTTCAGGCAGACTTAACCTAATACTTATAGACTACTTAAGTCTAGACAGGTGAAAAGTAGTAGTGGTTGCCAATGTTTTGTTTGATGGTGGCGCCAACTACTGGCAGCCTTTGAAGTTTCTCCTTACTGTTATTATTATTATTATTATTATTATTATTATTACTATAATATTGTATTATTATTATTATTATTGTTATAATAATAATTATTATTTTTCCGGCCACCCTGCCTTGGTGGGAATCGGCCGATGTGTTAATAAAAAAAAAATATTATAATTATTATAATTTTTGTTAAATATTTTTTCTCAGTTGTTTTTGGTCTCATTTGATAGAATAGAAGATATATTACAGAAATAGATATGATTTTGATTGGTTTCATGACAAAAAGTACCTTGAAATTGAGCTCAAAGTCACCTCCATTCCAATATGCAGTCATGAATGGGTTGACATTATTTATACAATTATTACAATAATGCATTAGTCTGCATAACAGTAAATCTTCTATTTTTAATGTGAAAAAAAAATCCAAATTATTTTATATTGTAATAATAATAATAATACGGGCTAGTGAGAGTGAGAGTGTAGGCAATGGGGTCGAAGATGTATGGGGTAGATTTAAAAATGTAGTGTTAGAGTGTTCAGCAGAAGTTTGTGGTTACAGGCGAGTGGGTGCGGGGGAAGAAGAGCGATTGGTGGAATGATGATGTAAAGAGAATAGTAAGGGAGAAAAAGTTAGCATATGAGAGGTTTTACAAAGTAGAAGTGATGCAAGGAGGGAAGAGTATATGGAGAGAAAAAGAGAGGTTAAGAGAGTGGTGAAGCAATGTAAAAGAGAGCAAATGAGAGAGTGGGTGAGATGTTATCAACAAATTTTGTTAAAAATAAGAAAATGTTTTGGAGTGAGATTAATAAGTTGAGGAAGCCTAGGGAACAAATGGATTTGACAGTTAAAAATAGGAGAGGAGAGTTATTATATGGAGAGTTAGAGGTATCGGGAAGATGGAGGGAATATTTTGACGAGTTGTTAAATGTTGATGAAGACAGGGAAGCTGTGATTTCGTGTATAGGGCAAGGAGGAATAACATCTTGTAGGAGTGTGGAAGAGCCAGTTGAGAGTGTGGGGAAATTCGTGAGGCAGTGGGTAGAATGAAAGGGGTAAGGCAGCTGGGATTGATGGGATAAAGATAGAAATGTTAAAAGCAGGTGGGGATATAGTTTTGGAGTGGTTAGTGCTATTATTTAACCCTTTCAGGGTTATTGACGTACTAGTATGGCTTACGCCCTGGGGTTATTGACGTACTAGTGCGCCTAAATTCTAACACCCTCAAATCAAGCAGAAACAGGCTGTTAGGCCTAGATGTGATAGAATGGGTCTGTGCGGTCAGTGTGCGCAGTATAAAAATTCCTGCACCACACAGTGCATAATGAGGAAAAAAACTCTGACCGTGTTTTTGGTTTAAAACAGCGACTTTGCAGTCTATTTTCGTATGGTATTTATTGATGTATTCTCGTTTTCTTGGTCTCATTTGATAGAATGGAAGATATATTACAGAAATAGAGATGATTTTAATTGGTTTGACAATGACAAGTACCTTGAAATTGAACTCAAAGTAGCGAAAATGTTCGATTTTGACGATGTTCAAGAGTAAACAAATCACACCATGCATCCAATACACATCAACTGGCGAGTCTAATATTCATGTACAAGTGCTCTAATATTATTTATACCATTTTTACAATGATGCAGTTGTATACATAACAGTAAATCTTCTATATTTTTGTGAGAATAAAAATTCAAAATGAAAAGCAAAAGTAATGTAAGAGGGGCCTGGAAACGTGACTAATGAACAGAGAAGACGTTATTTTAGTGCCAGGAATGTCTGCCTTGTTTATTCTGGACCCTATTTTGAAATTGCCATCGTTTGAAATTTGTGTGAAATTGGCCAAATTGCCATTTTCTGACCACTATTTTGGGTAGTTGTAATTGGTAAATAGGCGGTTTCTTGTACTCACTCGATAGAAGAAATGGAGTTCTAGCGAAATAGCTATAATTTTAGTTGACTGAAACATTGGAATTTGCCGAAAATAGGGCTCAAAGTGGGCAAAATCGCCGATGCGTAGGTGTCATGGCTACCGCTAACTTCGCAAAACCATAATTCCATTAGTTTTCGATCAAATTTCATAATTTTTGTGGCGTTATGATCGGAAAAAGATTCTCTATCTCATTTCATAAGAAAAAATAATTTTTTTTTTTTAAATTCTTGGACCCTGAGAACGAGTTTCGGAGACCCCCCTTGGACCCTGAAAGGGTTAATAAATGTATGGAAGAGGGTAAGGTACCTAGGGATTGGCAGAGAGCATGTATTGTTCCTTTGTATAAAGGCAAAGGGGACAAAAGAGAGTGCAAAAATTATAGGGGAATAAGTCTGTTGAGTGTACCTGGTAAAGTGTATGGTAGAGTTATTATTGAAAGAATTAAGAGTAAGACAGAAAGTAGGATAGCAGATGAACAAGGTGGCTTTAGGAAAGGTAGGGGGTGTGTAGACCAAGTGTTTACAGTGAAACATATAGGTGAACAGTATTTGGATAAGGGTAAAGAGGTTTTTGTGGCATTTATGGATTTGGAAAAGGCGTATGATAGGGTGGATAGGAGGGCAATGTGGCAGATGTTGCAGGTGTATGGAATAGGAGGTAGGTTACTGAAAGCAGTGAAGAGTTTTTATGAGGATAGTGAGGCTCAAGTTAGAGTGTGTAGGAGGGAAGGGACTATTTCCCAGTAAAAGTGGGCCTTAGACAAGGATGTGTGATGTCACCGTGGTTGTTCAATATATTTATAGATGGGGTTGTAAGAGAAGTGAATGCGAGGGTCTTGGCAAGAGGTGTGGGGTTAAAAGATAAAGAATTAAATACAAAGTGGGAGTTGTCACAGTTGCTTTTTGCTGATGACACTGTGCTTTTGGGAGATTCTGAAGAGAAGGGCCTCCAGCAGCAACAGCCTGGTTGACCAGGCAAGCACCAGACAGCCTGGCCCATGGCCGGGCTCAGAGAGTAGATACTCGAAACTCTTCAAAGGTATATCAAAGGTAAGTTGCAGAGGTTGGTGGATGAATTTGGTAGGGTGTGTAAAAGAAGAAAATTGAAAGTGAATATAGGAAAGAGTAAGGTGATGAGGATAAAAAAAAGATTAGGTGACGAAAGATTGGATATCAGATTGGAGGGAGAGAGTATGGAGGAGGTTAATGTATTCAGATATTTGGGAGTGGACATGTCAGCAGATGGGTCTATGAAGGATGAGGTGAATCATAGAATTGATGAGGGAAAAAGGGTGAGTGGAGCACTGGAGTCTGTGGAGACAAAGAACTTTGTCCATGGAAGTAAAGAAGGAATGTATGAGAGTATAGTTATACCAACACTCTTATATGGGTGTGAAGCATGGGTGATGAATGTTGCAATGAGGAGAAGGCTGGAGGCAGTGGAGATGTCATGTCTGAGGTCAATGTGTGGTGTGAATATAATGCAGAGAATTCGGAGTTTGGAAATTAGGAGGAGGTGCGGATTACCAAAACTATTATCCAGAGAGCTGAGGAGGGTTGTTGAGGTGGTTCGGACATGTAGAGAGAATGGAACGAGATAGAATAACTCGAGAGTGTATAAATCTGTAGTGGAGGGAAGGCGGGGTAGGGGTTGGCCTAGGAAGGGTTGGAGGGAGGGGGTAAGGGAAGTTTTGTGTGCGAGGGGCTTGGACTTCCAGCAAGCATGTGTGAGCGTATTTGATAGGAGTGAATGGAGACAAATGGTTTTTAATACTTGACGTGCTGTTGGAGTGTGAGCAAAGTAACATTTATGAAGGGATTCAGGGAAACCGGCAGGCCGGACTTGAGTCCTGGAGATGGGAAGTACAGTGTCTGCACTCTGAAGGAGGGGTGTTAATGTTGCAGTTTTATAACTGTAGTGTAAAGCACCCCTCTGGCAAGACAGTGATGAAGTGAATGATGATGAAAGTTTTTCTTTTTCGGGCCACCCTGCCTTGGTGGGAATCGGCCGATGTGTTAATAAAAAAATAATAATAGTAAAATAATAAGCTATGCGTGTCGTAAGAAGCGACTAAATGCCGGGAGTAATGGGCTAGTAACCCCTTCTCCTGTATAAATTACTAAAAAGAAGATAAGGAAAACTTCATAAAATTGGGATGTTTGAATGTGCGTGGATGTAGTGCGGATGATAAGAAAGAGATGATTGCTAATGTTATGAATGAAAAGAAGTTGGATGTCCTTGCCCTAAGCGAAACAAAGCTGAAGGGGGTAGGCGAGTTTCAGTGGGGAGAAATAAATGGGATTAAGTCAGGAGTATCTGAGAGAGTTAGAGTTAAGGAAGGGGTAGCAATAATGTTGAAGGATCAGTTATGGAGAGAAAAGAGGGAACATAAATGTATAAATTCAAGGATTATGTGGATTAAAATAAGGGTCGGATGTGAAAAGTGGGTCATAATAAGTGCGTATGCACCTGGAGAAGAGAGGAGTGTAGAGGAGAGAGAGAGATTTTGGGAGATGTTAAGCGAGTGTGTAGGAACTTTTGAGCCAAGTGAGAGAGTAATCGTGGAAGGAGACCTAAATGCTAAAGTAGGAGAAGTGTTTAGAGAGGAGGTGGTAGGTAAGTTTGGGGTACCAGGTGTAAATGATAATGGGGAGCATTTGATTGAACTTTGTATAGAAAGGGGTTTGGTTATAGGTAACACATATTTTAAGAAAAAGAGGATAAATAAGTATACAAGATTTGATGTAGGGCGAAATGACAGTACTTTGTTGGACTACATATTGGTAGATAAAAGACTGTTGGGTAGACTTCAGGATGTACATGTTTATAGAGGGGCCACAGATATATCAGATCACTTTTTAGTTGTAGCTACAGTGAGAGTAAAAGGTAGATGGGATACAAGGAGAATGGAAACAGTAAGTAAGAGAGAAGTGAAGATTTATAAACTAAAGAAGGGGAGGCAGTTAGGGTAAGATATAAACAACTGTTGGAGGACAGATGGGCTAGTGAGAGTATAATCAGTGGGGTAGAAGAGGTATGGGGTAAGTTTAAGAATATAGTGCTAGAGTGTTCAGCAGAAGTTTGTGGTTATAGGAAAGTGGGTGCGGGAGGGAAAAAGAGTGATTGGTGGAATGATGATGTAAAGAGAGTAGTAAGAGAGAAAAAGTTAGCATATGAGAGGTTTTTACAAAGTAGAAGTGATGCAATGAGGGAGGAGTATATGGAGAGAAAAAGAGTGGTAAAGCAGTGTAAAAAGAGATCAAATGAGAGGGTGGGTGAGATGTTATCAACAAATTTTGTTGAAAATAAGAAAAGTTTTGGAGTGAGATTAACAAGTTGAGAAAACCTAGGGAAAGAATGGATTTGTCAGTTAAAAATTGGGAGAAGAGAGTTATTAAATGAGAGTTAGAGGTATCGGGAAGATGGAGGGAATATTTTGAGGAATTGTTAAATGTTGATGAAGATAGGGAAGCTGTGATTTCGTGTATAGGGCAAGGAGGAATAACATCTTATAGGAGTGAGGAAGAACCAGTTGTGAGTGGGAGGGAAGTTCGTGAGGCAGTGAGTAGAATGAAAGGGGGTAAAGCAGCTGGGATTGATGGGATAAAGATAGAAATGTTAAAGGGTGGTGAGGATATAGTTTTAGAGTGGTTAGTGTTTTTATTTAATAAATGTATGGAAGAAGGTAAGGTTCCTAGGGATTGGCAGAGAGCATGCATAATTTCTTTGTATAAAGGCAAAGGGGACAAAAGAGTGTAAAAATTATAGGGGAATAAGTCTGTTGAGTATACCTGGTAAAGTGTATGGTAGAGTTATTATTGAAAGAATTAGGAGTAAGACGGAGAGCAGGATAGCGGATGAACAAGGAGGCTTTAGGAAGGGTAGGGGGTGTGTAGACCAAGTGTTTGCAGTGAAACGTATAGGTGAACAATATGATGATAAGGGTAAAGAGGTGTTTGTGGCATTTATGGATTTGGAAAAGGCATATGATAGGGTGGATAGAGGGGCAATGTGGCAGATGTTGCAAATGTATGGAATAGGAGGTAGGTTATTGAAAGCGGTGAAAAGTTTTTACGAGGATAGTGAGGCACAGGTTAGAGTAGTATGTAGGCGAGAGGGAGATTATTTCCCAGTAAAAGTAGGCCTTAGACAGGGATGTGTGATGTCACCGTGGTTGTTTTATATATTTATAGATGGAGTTGTAAGAGAAGTGAATGCTCGGTGTTGGCAAGAGGTGTGGGGTTAAAAGATAAAGAATCTAACATAAAGTGGGAGTTGTCATTGTTGCTCTTTGCTGATGACACTGTGCTTTGGGAGATTCTGAAGAGAAGTGCAGAGGTTGGTGGATGAGTTTGGTAGGGTATGTAAAAGAAGGAAATTAAAAGTGAATACTACAGTGGTCCCTCGGTTTTCGTGCATCTCCAAACTCGAACATTTATGTAAGTGTATTTTCGTAAGTGCTGTTGCAAGTGTATTTTTGGGGGTCTGAAATAGACTAACCTACGTGACATTATTTCTTAAGGAAGTAAATTCGTTCGGTAATGGCACTTGAGCAGCATTTTGGAACGAATTTTCGGCGAAAACCGAGGGACCACTGTATAGGAAAGAGTAAGGTGATGAGAATAACAAAAAAAATTAGATAACAGAAGATTGGATATCATATTGGAGGGAGAGAGTATAGAGGAGGTGAATGTGTTCAGATATTTGGGAGTGGATGTGTCAGCAGATGGTTTTATGAAGGATGAGGTGAATCATAGAATTAACGAGGGGAAAAAGGTGAGTTGTGCACTGAGGAGCTTGTGGAGACAGAGAACTTTATCCATGAAAGCAAAGAGGGGAATTTATGAGAGTATAGTTATACCAACACTCTTGTATGGGTGTGAGACATGGGTTGTGAATGTTGCAAGAAGGAGATGGCTGGAGGCAGTGGAGATGTCGTGTCTGAGGGCAATATGTGGTGTGAATATAATGCAGAGAATCCGTAGTTTGGAGATTAGGAGGAGGTGTGGGATTACCAAAACTATTATCCAGAAAGCTGAGGAGGGGTTGTTGAGATGGTTTGGACATATAGAGAGGATGGAGCAAAATAGAATGACTTCGAGATTGTATAAATCTGTAGTGGAGGGAAGGTGGGGTAGGGGTCGGCCTAGAAAAGGTTGGAGGGAGGGGGTAAAGGAGGTTTTGTGTGCGAGGGGCTTGGACTTCCAGCAAGTGTGTGTGAATGTGTTAGATAGGAGCGAATGGAGACAAATGGTTTTTAGGATTTGATGTGCTGTTGGAGTGTAGGCAAGGTAACATTTATGAAGGGTTTCCGAAACCGGCAGGCCGGACTTGATTCCTGGAGATGGGAAGTACAGTGCCGGCACTCTGAAGGAGGGGTGTTAATGTTGCAGTTTTGTAACTGTAGTGTAAGCACGCCTCTGGCAAGACAGTGATGGAGTGAATGATGATGAAAGTTTTTCTTTGTCGGGCCACCCTTCCTTGGTGGGAAACGGCCGATGTGTTAATAAAATATAAAATTTAAGGGAAGATCGTATTTTGGAAGGTCTTCTGCAAGGAAATCTAACAGGTCATCTACTGGTACTTTAGTAAACTACAAAATAACATCACTTATAAGTTCTATAGGTACTGTCTTCTCATGTTAAAAATAATGTTGATCTCATTGATAAACTTCTAGGTTTTAATGTTCGTGTATCTAATGATTTCAAACTCATTAGTTCTGATGTTGCTTCCTTGTTTACTAAAGTACCAGTAGATGACCTGTTAGATTTTCTTGCAGAAGACCTTCCAAAATATGATCTTCCTTGAAACAATTATCAAATTATTGATTTGATTAAATTGTGCATTTTGGATTGTAAATTTGTGTTCAGTGACAAATTCTACTTTCAGAAATTTGGCATGGTTATGGGTAATCCTTTGTCTCCTGTATTGAGTAATTTGTACATGGAGTATTTTAAGCCAAAATACTCAAAAACATCATTCCTCCACATACCAAATGGTTGAGGTATGTGGATGATGTGATCTGTCTGTGACCTTATAATGAGAGTCATGATGACTGTCTACATAGATTAAACTCACTGGTCCCTTCCATTAAGTTCACTATGGAAAGTGAGGTAAATAAAATAATTCCACTTCTGGATATACTTATTCGTAGATGTGGTAGAACATTTAAGTTCAGTGTTTATCACAGGCCTCCTAACATGTGTTCATACATTACTATTTGAATCACCAAACACATATTCAACAGAGTGTATTTTCTTCTATGTTTTTGAGAGCCCTTAGGATTTGTAACCCTGAATTCTGTGATGAGGAAAATTGGAAAAAGATATGTGAAATTGCTTCTGACTTACAATATCCACATGTATTTATTGATATAGCTTTTCATAAATCGGAAAAAAACTTTCTGTAAGACAGTCTCATACTGAGTATAAGCTTGAGAATTTGTTGGTTTTACCATATAATGAAAACCCTCTCTCACCTCTCACAAGCTCTTGAATACTTTAATGTTCAAGTTGTTTTCAATATGACAATACAGTGGTCCCTCGGTTTTTGCCGAAAATTCGTTCCAGAATGCTGCTCAAGTGCCATTACCGAACGAATTTACTTCCTTAAGAAATAATGTCATGTAGGTTAGTCTATTTCAGACCCCCAAAAATACACTTGCAACAGCACTTACGAAAATACACTTACATAAATGTTCGAGTTTGGAGATGCACGAAAACCGAGGGACCAATGTATATACAGTGGTACCCCGACTTACGATATTTTTTCATTCCAGAATGCTGTTCAAGTGCCATTACCAAACGAATTTATCTCCATAAGAAATGATGTAAAATAGACTAGTCCTTTTAGACCCCCAAAATTACACTTACAAAAGCATTTAAAAAATCAACTTACATAAAGGGTGTATTTGGGGACTATCGTAAGTCGGGGTACCACTGTACATTGAAACAAAAATTAATTAACAATTAAATCTAATACCTTTAGTAGTTGTAAAAATAGGTTAGAGTAAAACATTAGGATTGAAAAGGACCTGCTGATCATAAGCCAGTAGGCCTACTGCAGTTTTCATCTGATGTTCTAAATAGCTTTTAGTCTATAAATGAGCTGAGGTAAGATAACAGCTCTTATCTTGTTAATGAGCTTATGCAGGATAGCAGCTCTTAGCTCATAAGTGAGATGAGGCAGGATAACAGCTCTTAACCTGTAAAGGAGCTAAGGTAGGATAACAGCTTAGCGGTAAACAAGATGAGGCAGGATAACAGCTCTTTGCCTGTAAATGTGCTGAGGTATGATGACAGCTGTTAGCTTGTAAATTCAGCTGTATAGAAAAATAATTTTTTAACTGCAGTACTGTGTATTGCATGCACACTTGTGCTCTTCATTAGTTTATTTTACACAACTTATATTATCTCTCTGATATTTACAGCCCATATCTTGCACAAGTGTTAACAGCAGAGATGCTTGGCAAAGGACTGCTGGGAGATTGTAAGCCAATACTTACTCTCCTAAAATATGAGGACAAGATCAGAAGCTTGGCAGGCTCCAACTTTTCCAGACATTCTTCACATGAGATGAAAGGTGAGCTTGTACAGCCTTTGAAATACACTGAAGCTCTTCAATAATACTCTTATCACCTCTCTCTCTGTTAAGTAAGTAGAAATCAATCATGTTACCTCATACTATAGCACAATATGTATTATGATTGCTGTGCATAGTTATTGCTAAAGGAGCTGAGCTAAGTTCATTGCATCCTCCTCTTAGTATTAAATTCATCATATAGTTTTTAATATTCTAGTTGTTATAGCATTTACTAACTATCCTTGTAACCCATTTCATTTTCTCTCACTGTTTGTGAAGAAACTTTCTAGTATCCCTATGGCACCTGTTACGTATTTCTTAATTTATAACTATGACCTGTGCTTCATGTTGATTGTGCTAGAAAATTTTCCTAACACCATGTTGATGGTGCTAGAAATTCTTCCTCGCCAGTTCTGTCATTCTGTCATCCCCAACATTCAATCTCCTTATCATGGTAGTGGAGTTTGACTGACTTTGCTTAATTAAAAATCTATTACATATCTTGTTTCATGCATAAACATTGGAAAAAGATTTTCTCATCAGTAAATATTTGCTGTAGCTTATCACCTGTGCCTTTGGATGGATTATTGATTGGTCTGGACTACAATTGATGGACCTGTGCCACTGCTGCTGATGCCAGTAATGCTGATAACTAAATATGTGTAGTATGCTTTATAGCCTCTGACTTGGAATGAATTATAGATATGTCTTGGGATGCATTATATGGACTTATGATCATCACTGTTGATGCCTCTGATGCTGCTACTACTGCCTCTCCAACTGCCATTACTGACACCATCACCACCACCTCCACTGCTGCTGCCAGTGCCTTTGTAATGTGACTTGTAGCCTTGGATTAACTGAATTATAGATATGGTTTGGAAAGGAACAAAGTTCAGATAACAAAGACATCTTATGATGTTCAAGGTGAAAGCAGGCATCTTTCTCCACTCATGGATAAGTGAAGGGTTAGCATTACTTTTGTGTTGGTTAATGTGATTCTTGGCCATTTTCAAGGCTTACCAAAGCCTCTCACTCCAGCACATCTATTCCCATTTGGTCTTCTCTTTATAAGGATATGCTGGTGGGTCCTGCTTCCATGTTGTTGACTAATATCTTTGGTGAGTACAGTACCTTGCTTTTTTTTTTTTTTCAACAAGTTGGCCGTCTCCCACCGAGGCAGGGTGACCCAAAAAGAAAGAAAATACTTTCATCATCATTCAACACTTTCACCTCATTCATACATAATCACTGTCTTTGCAGAGGCACTCAAATACGACAGCTGAGAATAAGTCCCTCCCAACTGTCACTATCCCAGACCCCTCCTTTAAAGTGCAGGCATTGTACTTCCCATTTCCAGGACTCAAGTCCAACTAAATCAATTAACTGGTTTCCCTGAATCCTTTCACAAAATATTACCCTGCTCACACTCCAACAGCTCGTTAGGTCCCAAAAACCATTCGTCTCCATTCACTCCTATCTAGCCGTGCTATATTGTATAATTAAGGGGAATGCAAGTTGGATATTTATAAAAGAGGTAAACAGTCTTTTCATGGATAGAGGCTTTTTCTATTTGTTAGGTAGCTAATGCCTAGAACAACCTACAAGTTTGATTTTCAGCCCTCTTCTCTCAACTCCACTTCAAGGCCTTCCCTTAACATGTCATGACAAAGGGGTGAGAGATTTTTAGATTTAAAGCCTAATAATATACTATTTCCTTAGTATAGTCCTATAACCTATTGGTATTTATTCAGTATTAATACATAATGTTGTACATGCAACACTTGGGTATCTTTGTTATGGAGATTTTTTACCAACCAATAGATTTATTAATCCAATAAGGAGAATAAATGGTGGAATATATGAAGGGGTAATTTGAGATGGTTAGTCCTTCAAACTTGACAGGTAGTGTTCAGTCCTTCAGCCTTGACCAGAGGTGTTTGGTTCCTCAGCCTAGATGACTCTCAAGTAGAAGCAAGAGGATGGAGACTTATATACTGGAGAGAAATGAGGTGAAACATTCGAGGTGGGTGGAGCTCAGCAATGGAAGTACAGTGGTCCTCGGCGGCATCTCCAAACTCGAACATTTATGTAAGTGTATTTTTGTAAGTGCTGTTGCAAGTGTATTTTTGGGGGTCGAAATAGACTAACCTACGTGACATTATTTCTTAAGGAAGTAAATTTGTTTGGTAATGGCACTTGAGCAGCATTCTGGAACGAATTTTCGTAAAACCGAGGGACCACTGAACAGTGGTACTTCGGTTAACGATATTTTCGTTCCAGAATGCTGTTCAAGTGCCATTACCAAACAAATTTATCCCCATAAGGAATAATGTAAAATAGACTAGTCCTTTTAGACCCCCAAAATACACTTACAAAAGCATTTAAAAAAATAAACTTACTTAAAAGGGCGAGTTTGGGGACCATCGTTAACCGAGGTACCACTGTATTTATAAGAATTCTCTGTACCAAGATTCTAAGATGTTGCTGTGTCAGACAAGTATTATTACATTAGTGGTTTGCAAGACTGACAAGTAGATGAATAAAACATTTGTTCAACACTTGGCTATCTTTATTGTGGAGACAGTTTACCAACCAGTGCTTATCATCCCAGTACAGAGAATAAATGATGGAAAATGTGAAGAGGGATGACCACAAACTATGGTCTGTGGGGTTTAGTGAGTTTTGAGTTAGGTAATAAGTATACTGGGCAAGATCTTGTTCCTGCCCCTCTCTCCATATCTTATAACTTGCTGATCACTAACTTATCATCACCCCACGACGCCCCGGTGGCCTAGTGGGTAAAGCTCTGCTTCACGCACGGAGGGGCCGGGTTCAATCTCCCGGTGGGGCAGAAACATTTCAAAGTGTTTCCTTACATACACATACACACACACACACATATATACAACAGGCCTAGTGTCTAATTGACATGTGCCTAGGACAAAATGGGCTGGCCAGGAATCTTGAGTGATAGATTTAGAGTAAAC
>WNWK01039171.1:0-17582 GCA_009830355.1 Cherax destructor
CCACTTCCTCCGTCTCCGCTGTCTCGCCATCCTGGGTCACCTGTGACAACGTTAGTACACGCTCATCCTCCTTATCAACAATGTCACTCCATTGTCCACTTGGCACCACGCTCATATTTTCCCGTGGCGACTCATCCATAGCATCCACGACCACCACTTCATCCTTCCTCATACCATCAGCAGCGCCATGTCTCTGTTGGCCCATCCGACGATCACATGCCGCCGCCACATGTCCAGGTAATCCACACAGGCAACACGTTCGAACTTGGCCTGCGTAAGTCACATAGACCTGTTGCCGGAACTCATCCATCATGACGTATGAAGGTATCTGACGTTTGAGCGTCATTTTCAAAGAAAATGAACCTTCTTGCAGCCCGGCATAAGTCCCCTGTGCCCACCGTCCCACCGTGGCTGCATGGACGTCACCAAATTGACTGAAGACGTTTCGCACATCAACATCCAACGCTTCGAACGGCACGTTTCGAACCCGTATATAAGTGTAGTACCGTGACACATCTCGAAGCCGTACCTCTAATCCCGTGTTGACGACAATCCTCTTCTCCTGATATGTGTCAACCACTCGCTCATATGCGCTGGCCACTGCAAACTTGACAAAAATCCTCGACGAACCATTGAGAGATATACCAAATAATTCTTCAATGGATATCCCTAAAGAATCCCTCAAAATAGCTGGGAGGAGAACATCTGCGTTGCTTGGGTAAATCGTGCCCTGCAACACTTCAATACAGACAGTATTGACACGTCGTCTGTAGCGCTCCACCATGTTGATGAAAACTACCAGTTCTCAACTCCACCACTAGGGACCAGAAACAAGCACACCCGCACTCCGCAAAGGCTGGGCAGCGAATGGCTCAACAGACTTTTTCCCCTATAATTTTTGCACTCTCTTTTGCTTAGGCTATCTTCTCAGTTTATATAATTTAGGACTTGGTCCCACCTTATGTTTTGTAGCTCATGTATGTATTCAATGCACAAAACCACATCATCACTGACTCCAAGGGGCCTTTCATACGTGATATCCTCGATGTCTGAACTACTCAAGGTGAATACTAGGTCCAGTCATGCTGGATCCTTCTCACCTCCCTCTCTCTGGTAGTGTCTCTAACATGTTGATGCATGAGGTTTTCCAATACCACATCCATCATCTTGGCTCTCCATGTTTCGGGACTCCATGGGGCTCCAGGTCTTCCCAGTGATTTCTTTGTGATTGAAATCACCCATAACTAGTATCTTTGCTCTACTCATGTGAGCTCTTCTGGTCACCTCGGCTAGTGTGTCTACTATTGCTCTGTTGCTCTCTTATTCTTCTCTTGGCCTCCTGCAGTTCTGTGGTGGGCTGTACATCACTGCAATTACCACCTTATAGCCCCCAGACTGGATTGTTCCTATGTAGTCCCTTTCGCTCATTCCATACATTCCTTCCATTTCCTCAAATATCCCCCAGTTTTTAATGAGCAGTGCAACTTCTCCTCCCCCTCTGCTTACTCTATCTTTCCTCAGAATTTGATATCCGTGTGGAAAGATTGCATCTGTTATCATCCTGGTGAGCTTAGTTTCGGTGAGTGCTATTATGTCTTGGGATGTCTCCTTGATTCTTTCATGCCTCTCCTCACATTTATTTGTTATTCCGTCTGCATTTGTATACCAAACCTTCAACTTCTTTCCTAAAACTGTGGTTTGCGGGGTACGTTGGGGTTAGGGAAGCAGGAGACCTGAGGAGAAACTATGGGCGGTTGCTGTGAAGTTTGTAATGAGGTGGGTTTACCTGGAGAGGGTTCTGATTGTCAACGCCCCCATAGCCCGGTCTGTGACCAGGCCTCAAGGTGGATCAGGGCCTGATCAACCAGGCTGTTACTGTTGGCTGCACGCAAACCGACTTACGAACCGCAGCCCAGCTGGTCAGGTACTGACTTTAGGTGCCTGTCCAGTGCATGTTTGAAGACAGCCAGGGAACTATTGGTAATCTCCCTTATGTATGCTGGGAGGCAGTTGAACAGTCTTGGGCCCCTGACAAGTATGTTGTCTCTTATCGTGCTAGTGGCACCCCTACTTTTCATTGGGGGGATGTTGCATCGTCTGCCGAGTCTTTTGCTTTCATTGGGAGTGATTTTCATGTGCAAGTTTGGTACTAATCCCTCTAGGATTTTCTAAGTGTATATGATCATGTATCTCTCCAGCCTGCATTCTAGGGAGTGGGGGTGGGGGCATTGGGTACGGCATGTGTGTTTTGGGTTAGAATGTTTGGTTTCATTGGGGTTGTCCTGGTTGGGGGCTTCTGTAGGTGGTTGTGAGGGAGGTTGTATTTGATCTTCCTCCTGAGTCTGGGTTCTCCTGTCCATCTCCATCTTTGCCTCTCTTTCCTCCTTTCGTCTTTGTACCCTCTCTTTCAGTTTCTGCCTTTCTTCTTGTGTTCTGTCGCGGTCGAGATAAACCCTCCAGTACACCAACGTGTCCCTTAGTCGTGCTTTCTCCTGCAGGATCCTGTTTCGAGCCGATTCTGCCTTGAAAATCACTTTGACTGGCTGGTTTCTTCTTTCTGTGTGTGTGTGTGTTTGTCTGTGTATGTACTCACCTAATTGTGGTTGCAGGGGTCGAGACTCAGCTCCTGGCCCCACCTCTTCACTGATCACTACTGGGTCCTCTCTCTGCTCCGTGAGCTTTATTATAACTCGTCTTAAAGCTATGTATGGTTCCTGCCTCCACTACATCACTTGCTAGACTATTCCACTTCCTGACTACTCTATGACTGAAGAAATACTTCCTAACATCCCTTTGACTAATCTGAGTCTTCAACTTCCAATTGTGACTCCTTGTTTCTGTGTCCCCTCTCTGGAACATCCTGTCTCTGTCCACCTTGTCTATTCCACGCAGTATTTTGTATGTCGTTATTATGTGTCCCCTAACCCTCCTGTTCTCCAGTGTCGTCAGGCCGATTTCCCTTAGGCTTTCTTCGTAGGACAATCCCCTAAGCTCTGGAACTAACCTTGTCGCAAACCTTTGCACTTTCTCTAATTTCTTGACGTGCTTGACCAGGTGTGGGTTGCAAACTGGTGTGTACTCACCTAATTGTACTCACCTAATTGTGGTTGCAGGGGTCGAGACTCAGCTCCTGGCCCCGCCTCTTCGCTGTCCGCTACTGGGTTTCTGCTCTCCCTGCTCCATGAGCTTTATCATACCTTGTCTTAAAACTATGTATGGTTCCTGCCTCCACTATATCTTTCTCTAGACTATTCCACTTCTTGACTACTCTGTGGCTGAAGAAATGCTTCCTAACATCCCTTTGACTCATCTGAGTCTTCAGCTTCCAGTTGTGTCCCCTTGTTTCTGTGTTCCCTCTCTGGAACATCCTGTCACTGTCTACCTTGTCAATTCCCCGCAGTATTTTGTATATCGTTATCATGTCTCCTCTGACCCTTCTTTCCTCCAGTGTTGTTAGTCCTATTTCCCTCAACATTTCTTCATAGGACAGACCCCTGAGTTGTGGCACTAACCTTGTCGCAAACCTTTGCACTTTCTCTAGTTTATTTACGTGCTTGACCAGGTGTGGGTTCCAGACTGGTGCTGCATATTCTAGTATGGGCCTGACGTACACGGTGTACAGTGTCTTGAACGATTCCTTGTTAAGGTAACGAAACGCTAATCTTAGGTGTGTGTGTGTGTGTGTGTACTTGTGTGTGTGCGTGTGACCTAATGAATGTTGTTACCAAATATATACATGTAAATAGTTCATTACCTTTGTAACTTGTTCAGCTATCAAAACTTTACAGTCTAGTCCCTCGACCCATTATGTACCTCTGTAATCTTTTGACTTCCGACCACAAAATGGGTATTGGGTGCATAATAAAGATGTTAATCTAAATAAACTAACACAATCATACACATACACACACACAGGAACTGTGACTCGAGGCCAGGAGCTGTGACTCGATTCCTGCAGCTACATATATTTGAGCACACACACACACACACACACACACACCTAAGATTACTAACTGCAGTGGATCAAAGAATACCTGACGGGTAAGTTACCAGCAAGTCATGGTACGTGATGAGGTGTCAAAACGGGGGCTTGTGACGAGCGGGGTTCCACAGGGGTCAGTTCTAGGACCGGGAAAGGGCAAAGAAGACCGCAGACAGAGTACATTCTAGGGGGCA
Source organism: Cherax destructor (assembly GCA_009830355.1). NCBI lineage: Eukaryota > Metazoa > Arthropoda > Malacostraca > Decapoda > Parastacidae > Cherax > Cherax destructor. The sequence goes on from WNWK01039171.1 coordinate 4,177, forward strand.
AAAGACTGCAAATCTCGCTCAAGGAAAAGGATCTTGGAGTGTTTATAATACCGAGTACATAGCCTGAGGTGCACATCAACCAAATAAATGCTGAAACAACCAGTGAAGAGGCGGAGCCAAGAGCTATGAATCGACCCATGCAACCACAATTAGATGAGTACAATTAGGTGAGTACACTGAGACCGGTGTCACTAACATTGTAGTATGTTAAATCATTGAGAAGATTATCAGGAGAAGATTAGTGGAGCATATAGAAAGGAATGTATTCATACAGGACAACCAGCATGGCTTCGGGGAGAAAGGAATCCTGTGTCAAATCTACTGGAGTTCTACGATAAGGTAACAGTAGTAAAACAGGAGAGGGAGGGATGGGGTGATTGCATTTTCTTTTGGGTATACCTGGTATACCTGGAGGGTGTTCCCAGGGTCAACGCCTCCACGGCCCAGTCCATAACTAGGCCTCGCAGTGGATCAGGGTCTGATCAACCAGGGTGTTGCTGCTGGCTGCAGATAAACTGACGTATGTACCACAGCCCAGCTGGTCAGGTACTAACTTTAGGTGTATGTCTAGCACCTTCTTAAAGACAGACAGGGGACTATTGGTAATTCCCCTTATGTATTCTGGGAGTCAGTTGAACAGTTTTGGGCCCCGGACACTTACTGTGTTGTACTCATGATGCCCTTGCTTTTCATTAGGAGAAAATAATGGGTACAGGGACTGAGCCACGGAGTTTTGATAGCTAAACAAGTTACATGTTTATATCTCGTTACAATTTTCATACATGTTTATATCTGGTTACAATGTTCATACATGTTTATATCTGGTTATAATGTTCATATATGTTTATATCTCGTTACAATCGTAATGACTTATTTATGCAGACATGAATTAAATCACAAAATATTACAATGTAGCTTATATGTGGCTATGAATTATTACCATTTTTTACATTTTAACAAAGTATCCTTGAATTAAACAAGCTTAAGTGGTAATGCGATATTTACTGTGGGGAAAGTCAGGGTATTTTTCCAGAACTGTTGGTAATACACCTCTGGATAAAATACTTTGACATATCTTGAACATTTCTGAGTGAGTTGTCTCTGAATTCCTTAATTTTATCGCACTCCAGTACATAATGACGCAGGGTGTGACAGTAGTCCATTAGGCAAAGTTTACATTTTGTTTGGTGTACATCTGGTGGTGGTGATTTAACCTGCCAAAGATACTTATAACCCAGCCGGAGGAGAGCGGTAGTGACATCCAAGAGTCTGCTTATTTTGTTGGATGCACCATAGACATGTGGCTCCTCCTGCATGATGGAATGATAGACGGACTGACTGGTGTCAGTCTCCCCCAGTGTCAAGTCACTGAAGTTCAGTTGAAGTTCTTTTCGTATTATTGTTCTCAAACTGCTGACAGTCCAAGACTGCTCAAATCTAAGAAGAGCGTTTCGACATCTTAGTAAGGAGTCATTCACGGCACTATCCACCGTGTGGTTAGGCCCCTACACCAGCATGGAACCTGCACCTGGTGAAGCACAAGAAATTTGAGAAAGTGCAGAGGTTTGTAACAAGGCTAGTCCATTATATACCTTTACCTTTGAAGAGTTTCGAGAGTTTCACAACTCTCGGAGCTCGGCCATGGGCCAGGCTCGTCTGGTGCTTGCCTGGTCAACCAGGCTAAAGGGTATGTCCTATGAGAAGAGGTTAAGGGAACTCAACCCGATGACACTGGAAGGCAGGAGAACTAGAGGGACATGATAATTACGTATAAAATTCTGAGATGAATTGGCAAGATGAACAAGGACAGAATGTTTCAGAGATGGGCCATAGGAACAAGAGGTCTGGACACTGGTGAGGTTCTCTGAGGATGAAGGAGGGATGTGGAGAGAGAGAGAGAGAGAGAGAGAGATTGCCAGCTATCAATATGTTTACTTGACTCGTAGAACAGAGGGTAACACTTGATTTTGAGGTCTCACTACATTGGAAAAGAATAAAAAGGCTACAGGAAGAAATCCTGTGTTTTCTCCCTGCGGTCACGTGAGTGCAGTATTTTCTTCCCTTACCACTCTTTTCGTGAATATGTATAAATATATATATCAAGTATGTATGAATATATATCGAGTGCACGCAGGAAAGACAATAAGGAGAGTGAAAGCAGGCTAGTAAAGCAAGAAAAAATAGGAGTGAAAACAAGATACAAGATGCAAGGTAAATGGCAGGAGCTATAATTTTGTTTATAAGTATCGGTCAATACAAGGTAGACTGGAACCAGTTACGTGGGCAGGTACAGGCACCCGGGGAAGAGACTGATACCCGGAACAATAAGGCCCCACAACCTCCATTCTGTCAACAATGACCATGTTACGTCCGGCGCAGAATGTAGAACACCGCAGTGCATCTATACAAACAAGTGACTCATGAAACACAATCTTAATAAATCATGAGACCACAAAAACTGTATTGTTAACACACCGAACAATATCAAACCAAGCTACAAACAATGCAACATTGTGTCGGTACCGTAATAATAGTTTGAGGAAAAACGGTAAACAGTTGATGTGAATTGTAGTGATGTGTTGCGTATGGAGGGGTATGAATGTTCCACTGATTAACTTGTGGAACCAGTTTGTAGATTGGCTTTGTCTAGGGGAAAACTTCAATGACAACAAGAATTTAGTGCGGCAAATATAGCCTTCTTAACTAAAGAGGCTTTCTTTGTTAACCTTCTTTCTTTAGGATAACCAAAACTCACGAGTAAAATCCTTGTCTTTAATAATAATAAAACTTAGATTGGATCTTCATATCTCTATGAACCATAGTCTTAATAAATAGCATGAAATTACTTTTCTTTTTCCCTTTACACATAAAGGGTAGAATTATATGTACGGCTATTGTTACGACACAAGAGTTTTACTGGGAAGACATAATTCCCAGTAGTAGAGTTAGGCAGTCAATATACGACATGAAATAATTGATATGTTGCTAACACAACTCATATCACTGTCTTCACAGACATTAAATCTAAATTATCCGTACAGGAAGTTTTATCGATAATCCCATGCTAGGGATCTGTATATGTATAGAGAGCTAGAAATCAGAGATCAGACTAGGTATGAGAGTACAAGTTAGAGTACTACTCAGGAGTGGGTGAACTTACTGACTGCTCCAGTGAGCGGTAAGCTGATGTCAGGTTGGATCACGTGACTTAAGAGGGAGACAGGCCAGTACCTGAGCTAGTAACCGCCACTCTAGTGGTTTCCCACTACATGAAAATCACATGCTTAATATAACACCTAATAAAACAATATAATATAATACAATATTAGCATTAACATATATATAATAAATTAAAGAGCAACATTCTAGTATCATGATACATGAGGTCAGATAATAATATAAAGTAGGAAATAAAGACTTTAGCTACTAGTGAAGAAATCCGCTATATAATATTAAGTGAAACCTCATTTGTCTCTCAACCCTTGGGCCAAGAGGACATGTACTGTGACTGCCCCCTATTGTCAACTGGTGGCAGTTCGTTTTTGCAATATGGCGCTGGCTGGAAGGCGCCGTGTCAACACTGTGTGTATCGAATTGATTCGTGGGTCTGTGTCAGGGCCAACTGCATCTCTGTTATTGCCGGCCATCATCCGTGACACCTACGGCATCACCAATGATGATTTATATGGTGTGGCGTTGAACGGTGCTTCTAGATTTTTTGTGAAATTTTGCACCACCAGTGTTTATGAGAAAATGGTGGCTTGGTATCAAGACATCAGTCTTCCTGTAAACCCCGCAGTAACTGTGAAAGTCCATGATGTATCGCGCTATTACACATGGGTAAAAGTCAGTAATGTACCATTTGAAGCCGACGAATCTGACCTCCGTGTGGCTTTTGCTAAATTTGGTATGATTCATTTAGCTACAGTAGGGAAGTGGTCTGACGGGCTGTATGCTGGCCTCCCTGAAGGTACCTTCACCTTGAAGATGATGCTACGCCACCAGATATCATCTTATGTCATCTTGGCTGACTTCAGGACCCAGGTGATGGTAACATTTGAGGGGCAACGATGTACCTGTCGGGTATGTGGAGCATACGAACACATTGCTGCACAGTGTGATAGCCGACAGGGCCCCAGGGATGATGGATGATGTATGGAGGCCCATGAGGAACAAGTGGAGATGGTTCAGCCTAGGAGTGCGGAGGTGGACAGGTCTGAGATGCCGGAGACCGCCTGTGCAACTCTTCCAGGGGTAACTCCTGAGGATTGTAGGGATGTTCCTGCAGAGAATGCCAGTGATGTGGAGGCCTCGATCAACTTTGTTTTGCATGACCTGTTGAGTACCCAGGGAGTGGGTGCAGTGACTGACCTGGTACTTGACCTTGGGTCTGCTGTGGAAACGAGTGTAGTGGACAGTGGTATGCCGGAGGATGGAGCCGTTGAAGACTTGCAAGTTCATGCAGTGGAGGCGGACGTGCATCAGGAATGCCTTCTGGAGGGGTTGATGCAGGTGGACAGTGGGTCACAGAAGCGTGCAGCTGCTCTTTCCGACTCGGAGGACGTGCTGACACCAGCTCAGCGATCAGGCAAAAAGATGTGGGCGGATGTGACGATGAGGGGTTCCAGTGGTTTTAAGGGGCTGGGACCAGTGAAAGGAGGTCCTAAGGAATTGGGGGGACAGAGGTGGTAATAACAGGAGGGGAGAAAAGGGTGTGTCAGTGTCCAAAGGGAAACCCCTCTTGTCCATTTTAAGTGCTTAACTATTAATGTTAATGGTTTGAGGTCTGAAAGGAAGTGTAAATGGTTTCATGATTTCTTAGCATGATACAGGATAGATGTTGTGTTTGTTCAAGAGCACAATTATAAGCCAGGATGTATGTCAACAATTGAGGGGTTTCATGTGTATGTGGCACACACGACAAGATTGAAAGGAAGTGTAGCTATTATGATTAGGGAGAGTAGCCCGTCTGTTGTGCAGCATTGTGATGTGGGTGGGGAGAGGCGAGTGGTTAGGGTTGTGGGGAAGGGATAGGGCTGCCTTTGTGTGTGTGTGTATGGGCCAGCAGAGGGGGATGGTTGTGTGAAGAATAAGTTCATGAGGGAAGTGTTGGTATACCATCTGAGGTCGCTTCCTGCGGTGACAGTCATAGGAGGTGATTGGGATTGTGTCATCCGGCGTAAGGATGTGGAACCAAGAGGTGCGAGGTATTGTTCTGTGGTTTTGGGGGATTTGTTGACTGGGGTGGGGTTAATCGATGTGGGGGGTGCCGAGGGGGGTTGAACATACTTTTGTATGGTGAGGGTATGCGGCCAGGCTTGACAGATTATATGTACCTCGCACGAAGTGTGACGGGTGAGTGTGTTGAACATGGTTTTCTCTGATCATCGGGGAGTCTTGGTGGACTTAGGGTGGGAGGGACTGCCTCGACGATATGGGGGTTATTGGAAATTAAATGTAAGGTTGCTCCATGTGGGGGACAGGTGGGAGTCATTTGCGAAATTGTGGCAGAGTTTGTGGAATGGGGCAAATGTGGAGGGGGATTTGATTAGCTGGTTGGACTCTGTGGCTAAAAAAAAAATTAGGGAATTCTATGTTTGCTGAGGGCGGGAGGAAAATCAGTTGGCGTATGGGCTTACAGGGTATCTTGAAGGCAGTTGAGGGATTGTTATGGGGGTGGGGGTGGAGGTGCAGGATATCCTGTTTCAGAGATTGAGGGGTTAAAAGATAATATAAGGGCTTTGCAGAATGACCATTTCAATGGTGCACGGGTGCTAGGAGGTTTGGAGGAGATGCTCTGGGGGGATAGGCCATCGACATGTGTTTTGAGAGGGCAGAGAAGGCAGCAAACAGCTGTGGAATTGATGGGATTGTGCGTGCATGTGGGGATGGAGGGGTATAGGGAGGGTCAAGAGTTGGTCATGACGGTGGGTATGGGTGGTTATGTTGATGCATGGTTTCGGTCGTATATGAAAAGTGTAGGTATCAGTGAAGTGGCTTTACGGGATATGGGGGTTTGATGCAATGTGTGCTTGAGGAGGATAGGGAGGCTTTAGGTGGTCCTATTCTGGAGAGTGAGGTATGGAAAGCATTGTTGGGTATGAGTGCAGGTAAAGCACTGGGGATTGACAGTTTACCGAGCAATTTCTATGTAACGCATTAGGGGGTTTTAAAGGAGTTTTTAGTAAGGTTGTTTAATGAAATGAAAAGGAGGGGGGTGATGGGGGACTTGCAAAGGACGGCGGTCATGGTATTAGTGCCAATAGGGAACTGACAGTATACAGTGCAGGACTATAGGGCTATATCGCTCATGTGCGAAAATTTTAGGAAATCAAATGAAAGAGGTAATTGATAGGGTTATAGATGGAGGACAATATGGGGTACCGGGAAGGTCTATGTATGAGGGGCACGGGTTGATATGGGGATTTATAGACCAACAGCAGGAGTCAGGAGGGGGTGGTGTTTTAGCGCTGGATTGGCAGGCAGCATATGACAGTGTCGAAAGGGAAGCATTGTGGCAGTTTATGAGATGGCAGGGGTTTGGGGAGGAAATCGTGTCTTGGGCAAGGACTTTGTATCACAGAGCGTGTATGTGTGTGCAGGTCAATGGGAGGGTGGGGATGAATGTTCAGATGGATAGGGGATTATGACAGGGTTGCCCTCTTTCACAATTGTTTTTTGCATGTTTACAGGATCCTTTCTATAGGGCGGTTCAGCAGTGTGTAAGGGAGGGGGGTAGAGGGGGAGAAGCGTGCCGGATGTCCAGATATTGTAGGTTACATTGATGATATGATGGTTCTTGTGTGGGGCAGTGGGTTTAAGGCGTGTGGGGATGATTGTGGACATGTATGGGGAGGCTACGGGGATGAAAATTAATGTGGAAGTCGAAGTTTATGGAAATTGAGGACTGGGTTAGGGTGAGGGGGGTGCCAGGGATAGGTGGAGTGTTGTGGATCAGGTTAAGATTTGCGGGGTTGTGTATATGAGGAATGTGAGGGAGGCGAGGGGAGTTAATTCAGAGAGGGTTGTTGATCATGTGCTGAGGAGACTAGAGGGTTTACGGCTAATGCATCTAACATTGCACCAAAGGGTGATAGTGGCCAATGTGCTCTTGTACAGTAAAGTATGGCATGTTGCTGTCATGTACCCTTTGGTGCAGCATGATGTTTAGCGATTGCTGCATAGGGTCTTTTGTTTTATCTGGGACTCGGGTTGTGATTGGTTAAGTAGAGAGGTGGTCAAGCTCCCGCTTAGCCAGGGAGGGCTAGGGCTTATACCATTGGAATGAAGTTTGAAGAATGTGTATGTGAAACGAAGTTTCTTGAGGGAGGGATGGGTGGGGAGATAAGTAGGGTGCATGAGAATTTGTGACGATGGTGGGTGGGTAGGGAATTACAGGACTGTGAGGACATGTTGCACATGTTGAAACTGGTTCGGGCTCCGGTATGTATGAAGGTGGGGGTTCTCAAGAGGGTAGGGAGGGGTCGGAATGTGGTAGCTGTGGAGGGAGCAAACCCTATGTATGCATGATGGGATATTTGGGTGCGCTTAAAGATGCTGCGCATTCAGCGGTAAGTACACTAAGGGATAATTGTCAGCATAAATGGTTAAAGGCATTTTAACAATCTTCATTGAAACAAAGGAATTACCAAAAGACTTTATACCTGTCTCGGAGGGATTCTGACAATTTTCTAAAAACCGTTTTCAATCAGTCAGGCTGTTCTGCCAGCATGCTGCGAGTATGTTCCAGTTTTTACATGGGATTCTGCCGTCCAGGGTAGTTTTATTTAATAGGAGACTTCGTGTAGTGAGGGAGTGCTGTATGTGTTGTGGGGACGAAACAGTATTTCATGTGGTGAGTGTATTTTTGTGAACGTCTCGACGTCATGAGGGAATGGTTTGGCCATGTGATTAGGTTGGTGGGGGGGGGTTGTCGGTCTTGCGGGTGTTAAGTTTGGGTGTGGGTGGGCTGGGGGCACAGGTTCGGAACGCGGTGGCGTATTTGGTGACGGATTTCGTATTTATTTCCTGGGCAATGCGGAACGCAAGCGTGGAGGAATGTAAAATGGCGTTAGCTGCATCTTTTTATAGGTCAAAGTGCCGCAATAGGGATTTATACGGGGGGAGATGAAAGACGGAATTTCCGGAGGGATACAGGGATTTTGCGATGCGGGATTTATGGAATTTGTAACGTCAGGGGTTTCGACAGGCTTTTCTTCCAGGGGGAGGGTGCATGGGCTTTGGCTACGCTAGTTATGTGTTATACGCAGGTGTGATCGGGGATGCTTGCGTGTGCATGAGAACATCTACTAATCATATCATGGTGCTTATGTCAGTTCTTCATGTTTAGCTCTACTCTAAGGTTGGTATGTATGGATAGTGGCTTCAGGAACAGTTCTGTGCTTCGACATTGCATGTTTGAAAGGCCTTAGGGTTGTGATGTATAACCTTGTAGGCGTTTTGTTTTTCCACACAACAATGTGTTTTTGTCTTGTATGTCAGGTGCTATATGTTTCAGTGTGCTTGCATTGTTTGTATTCTCTTATGTTGATTTGTATTGTGTACCGTGTGTAATACATATTTCTCATTATTTAACGGTTGTAGAATGCGGCATTATGGAGATATTGTATATAAACATGGATTAAAATCAAGATCACATACATAAAACCTTGAAAAGGCGCCATATGCATTCAACCAACAAAAACATTTAAACACAATTCCATATAATAAACAATCAGCAGCCGTCTCTTCGTATAATATGTACAAACCCTAGAAGCCAACTACCTCACAAAACATTGCACACTACAACCTTTATCCGAAACAGCATAGGTAGATAATCAGTCACACAATCACATAACATAGACATAAACAGAAACATAAACATATACAGAAAAGATAAACATAACATAAATGGAGAACCCTTGCCACGAGGCCGTGTCAAGGGTTCTCCATTTATGTTATGTTTATCTTTTCTGTATATGTTTATGTTTCTGTTTATGTCTATGTTATGTGATTGGAGGGACTGATTAGATGAACTTGTCCAGTTCCTCTTCAAAACAACCAGACTTTGTTCGTAATTAACTTTTAACATCATAGAATATACATAAAAACTGTTGCTCAAGTCAGTAGTTTCAGTAAGTTTAATATCCTTATTATGCAGCCCATACCCATGGTGTGGGCGGTAGTCAAAAGATTACAGAGGAACATAATGGGTCCATAGACTGGGCCCCAAAGTTTTGATAGCTGAACAAGTTACAAAGGTAATGAACACACAAGTTACAAAGGTAATGAACTCACAAGTTACAAAGGTAATGAACTCACAAGTTAAAAAGGTAATGAACTCACAAGTTACAACGGTAATGAACTCACAAGTTACAAAGGTAATGAATCATGTAAGTAAATGTACTTACTTACGCTTATACATGGTTACAATCATGAACAAATTATAAAGTAATGAGCAATTCACTAAACCACACCCAGTCACAACTGTAATGAGTTACTGGTGCAAATATTAATTGTTGGGTCTCTCTCTCTCACACACACACACACACACATACATACATACATACATACATACATACATACATACATACATACACACACACACACACACACACACACACACACACACACACACACACACACACACACTCACACAAACACACACACAAATACACACACACACATGTGGTAATGCTTTATTTACAGGGAGCAAAGTCAGGGTATTTTTCCAGAATGGTCTGTAATATACCACTGTGGATAAAATACTTTGACATATCTTGAACATTTCTGAGTGAGTTGTCTCTGAATTCATTAATTTTATCGCACTCCAGTACATAATGACGCAGGGTGTGACAATAATCCAACTGGCAAAGTTTACATTTTGTTTGGTCTACATCTGGTGGTGGTGATTAACCTGCCAAAGATACTTGTAACCCAGCTGGAGGCGGGAGGTAGTGACATCCAAGAGTCTGCTTATTTTGTTGGATGCACCATAGACATGTGGTTCCTCCTGCATGATAGAATGATGATAGATGGACTGACTGGTGTCAATCTCCCTGAGTCTTAAGTCAATAAAATTTAGTTGAAGTTCTTTTCGTATTATTGTTCTCAAACTGCTAACTGACAAGCCAAGATTGTAATCTACCCCTTCTTTGAAAGCATACAACTTAACCAATTTATCAGTTCTATCATGCATCTGAAGACCAATGTGAGATGGAATCCACAGCATGTGCACTCTGACTCTACTATCCACAATCCTACCATACCTGTGTCTGGCTTCTGACACAAGCATGCCACAGTTTATACTTAATGAGTTGAGAGCATTTATGGATGACAGAGAATCAGTTACAATTAAAGTGTCAAGCTTAGATACATGTACACATTTGAGTGCAAGGAGTATGGCAAACAGTTCTGTCTGAAGGGTAGAGGCCCAGTTATTGATGCGTGCTCCAATTTCTTTAAGAGAGCCATCACTCTGCATGACAACAGCAGCACTACCAGCTGCACCAGTGGATTGGTGAACAGAACCATCAACGTAAATAATTTGTGAGAGAGTGTGCTGTGTGACTAAGTTATCAATACAGCTTAAGGCATCATGTTTGGCTTCAAGGCGAAGCTTTGGTTGTGATTTAAGAAGTAGTTTGGGGGGAAATGGAGGGATGGTAGTTTGGAATGGGGTAATATTCCATGGAGCGGAGAAGTGCCGCTGTTGCCTTACTTGCCACAGATCATGTATCTGATTCATGCGGAGGTCGGTTCCAGTTTTTTCGATCCATCTGGAGGGATGTTCACCAGTGCTGAGGAAAGTTTGGAGGGCTTCTGTGCATGGGTTTGAATGGGCTTGCCTGAGCATATTAACCCCAATTAGGATATTTCTTTCAGTAACACGATCTCTGATGCTTGGAATATCAAGTTCTTTCTGCATATTTAAAATTTTGGCAGTACGAGGGCATCCTAAAATGATCCTCATTGCTTCGTTCTGCAGTTTTTCCAGCACTCCAAGCTTCCAGTCAGACACAAGAGCAAGTAGTGGCGCAGCATAATCAACCAATGATCTAATATAAGCAAGATACATCATTTTCACAATTTTAACATTAGCACCATACCTGGGGTGTAACCCTGCTACAACTCTAAGTGCTCTCAGCCTTTCTTTGTATTGACGACAAAGTCTCGTTACAACAGGTCCAAGTAGTGGGACCTCAAAGCCTAGATACTTGTATCTGCTTACATATTCTAGAAGAGACCCATCATGCAACTGGATGGGGGCGAATTGTGCCTCTCTGTCGAGGACGCCTATTGAGTATCTTTGTTTTATCAATAGAGATTATCAACCCCAGGTCCTGTCACGAGGCTAGTACATGGTTAAGGATGTTTTGGGTGTTGGAGAATCCGGTGGTGTGAATCATTATATCAGCAGCAAAACTAATCATATAAAGATGGGGCTGGCTAGGCATAGCATTAAGTAAGGCATTAATTTGAATATTGAATAGAGTGGGACTAAGCACACCTCCCTGTTGGGTTCCTTATTCAAAGACTTTATTTATACTTCTGTGCCCCTGGAACAACACAAGACTTTCTGTTGGACAGGTAGCCTTTAATCCAGCGGAGAAGCCATCCTCCAACATCCATTCTGGCAAGTTCACTAATGATTACATGTCGGTTGGCAACATCAAAAGCAGATTTAAGGTCAAGGAAGGTAGTGTATGAGCTGTCAGTGTGAAGGGTGAGAAAGATGGCTATGCAGTGGTGCACACTCCTTCCATGCATGAAACCATGCAACTGGGGGGACAAAAATTGTTTGATTCTGTACATGAGACGATTAAGAATCATCCTCTCGAATGTTTTACACAAGCAGCTAGTGAGAGATATAGGACGAAATGCATTTTGTTGATTGGGGTTTAGGAATGGGAATGATGAGGCTGTTGGTCCAAGATTTAGAGAGCTCCCCCAGTTACATAGCTCATGTTATATAATTCAAGTAAAGGATTACCTGGTACTCGACACAGCAATCTGAGTATGTTGTAAGTAATACCATCCTCACCAGGCGACGTGGAGTTGCCCTTAGTTAGTGCTGTATCAAGTTTAAAGTTAGTGAAAGGAATGTTACAGTCATCTTCCTTGCTGAGCATAAAACAAACAAGTCTCTCCCTAGAATCATATTTGTCATTTAATTTCGCTTGTGTGGTACTGGGAAGATTGTCATAGCTAGATGTAGCAGCCCAAGCACTGACTAGCTCATTCGCCCTATGTAAGGGATGAGGGTGCGCAATCTGACCAGTTCTGTTACCCTTAATTATATTTATGTCCCTCCATGCTCGGCTAAGTGGCGTGTGAGCATTGAGACCATTGACAAATTTTTCCCAGTCAGTTTGCCGCAGCTCTGTCATACGCTCTCTGGCAAAAGCAAGGGCAGTTTGCAGACTAGAGCCTAGCTTCTGCTAGGCCTAGTCTGCGAGCAGTACGTTTCAGTGTTCGAAGTGTAGGATCATTGTAATAAGTATGGATTTTATGGGAGATATGATTATTATGGAAGTTAGTTGGGTTTAGAGTTCCAGGTTTTAGAGGCGGCTCTAAGTAGTTCTGAATACTGCTCACAAGGTCATTGTTAAAGGTCTCAACAGAGGAACACTCATAGGAATTATACCAGTCAGTCACATGTGCAACAAAGTCATCATGTTGATCAGGGGGAACATTAAAACGTTTCCGTTTGAATATCCCACCAGGAAGGATAGTATTACCTATATCTAGTGAGGTTAGCCTTGGGAAATGGTCTGATGATATATCTGATACAATAATAATAATAATAATAATAATAATAATAATAATAATAATAATAATAATATTTTTTATTTCTTCGCAATTTTACATAGAGATTTACATAGAAGTGCAAGGAGAGCCACTGACATGCCAGGGCATAACGGGCAGCTTAATCTAACTTATGGACTATGTACATAATATGATGATATTTCATTTGGTTAATTATAATATGGTGACACTACATTGCAGCAAGTGTTTAGTAGGATGGTAGTTAATAGTAAAAATTGAAATTATTTTTGGGAAAATGACATTGAGTTTTTTTTAAAGTAATTTACAGAATGCGTAGGTGAGTAGGTGGTAATATTACAATGTTATAATAGTACAAATTGAGATTATGTTATAGGGAAAAAAATAATGAGCATTTTTGAAAGTAATATTATCGTACATAATTATATAAAAATGGAATTATCTTATAGGAGAAATAACAATGAGTATTTTTTTATTACGAGTATATTTAGGTAAGGGTGAGTAGGTGGTTTTTGAGAAGAGTCTTAAAATGATTCTGAGACAAGGTTATTTTTGTATTTTCTGGTAATGAGTTTCAGAATCTGGGGCCCTTTTTTGTGCATTGAATTTTTACATAGGTT
>WNWK01039172.1:0-17581 GCA_009830355.1 Cherax destructor
AAAAGCACAGTAAAATGGACTAACAAATACAATATAATAAAATATTAGCGTTGTCATACATATAATAATGCTAATATTCATAATAAAAATAAAGAGAAATATCCCACTGGAATATACTCAAATATACAATATTTCGGGCATAACTCTCAACACCTCCCCTCACGACCGAGGTATCACCAGGAACTTTAATTATAAGGAAGTATCGTCCACGGAGCTTGTGGAGGAGGCCAAAGATGCGATGACAGCTGTGTAATATACAGCTTGTAGCATCGCAGCTTCACACTCCTTCGCAAGGTCCATTGAGACTTGTCCAATACGTCCAAACATTTACTGTTAAAGTAAAAGAATATGAATTATATACATTTATCTTTAAAAAGTGTATGCCATCATTGCTTGGAGACAAACACAAGTTAGCAACTTCCCGTTCTAGAGACTTCTCTGTACAGATTGTCAAATATTAAGTTGGGACCTAGCTCCCCTATCAGAAAGGTGTACTTGTGTCTCAGAAGGTCCTGACATTATGAAAGAAAATAAAGAGACAGATCATTGATCATTTCTCCTTTCCCTTGGATCAAAATCCTGGACAGGCCCCCACTTGTTACAATAAGGGCCTTATCTCTAGGCTTGTTTTGGCCCCTTCTGTAACAACACGTCAATCAGGCTCTATTCTAATTGTTCTTTAGAAAAATGTCACCTTTTATTTATAATGGGGATTATTAGACTGATCCAACTTAGTAAAATTCATGCTCTTTAACCCTTTGGGGGTCAGTGCCATACTAATACATTTTACGAGCAGGGGTTGGTGCCGTACTAGTACGCGTAAATTCTAGCGGCCTCAAATTAAGTGGAAAACGGCTGGTAGCCCTACATATGAAAGAATGGGTCTATGTGGTGAGTGTGCACAGTATAAAAAAAATCCTGCACCACACACTGCATAATGAGAAAAAAAACTGACCGTTTTTTTCGTTTAAAACAGCGACTTTGCAGTGTATTTTCGTATGGTATTTATTGATGTATGTATTCTCATTTTCTTGGTCTCATTTGATAGAATGGAAGATATATTACAGAAATAGTGATGATTTTGATTGGTTTGACAATGACAAGTACCTTGAAATTGAGCTCAAAGTGTAAAATGTTCGATTTTGACGATGTTCAAGAGTAAACAAATCACACCATGTGTCCAATATACATCAACTGGCAAGTCTAATATTCATGCACAAGTGCTCTGATATTATTTATACAATTTATACAATGATGCTGTTGTATACATAACAGTAAATCTATTTTTTTGTGAGAATAAAAATTCAAAATGAAAAGCAAAAGTAATGTAAGAGGGGCCTGGAGACGTGACTAATGAACAGAGAAGATGTTATTTAGTGCCAGGAATGTCTGCCTTGTTTATTCTGGACCATATTTTGAAATTGGCATCGTTTGAAATTTGTGTGAAATTGGCCAAATTGCCATTTTCTGACCACTATTTTGGGTAGTTGAAATTGGTAAATAGCCGTTTTTTTGTACTCAATCGATAGAAGAAATGGATTTCTAGCGAAATAGCTATAATTTTAGTAGACTGAAACATTGGAATTTGCCGAAAACAGGGCTCAAAGTGGGCGAAATCGCTGATGCGTAAATGTCATCAATACCGCTAACTTCGCGAAAGCATAATTCCGTTAGTTTTCGATCAAATTTCACAATTATGGTGGCGTTATGATCGGAAAAGGATTCTCTATCATTCCATAAGAAAAAATTATTTTTTTTTCCAAAAATTTTCGACCCCAGGAACAGGTTTCCGAGAAGGCCTGTCGACCCCAAAGGGTTAATACAAACACTATACAAATGTAGCAACTGATATAGTCTCAGTAGAGACAGATGTATATTAGATATCAGTCGAGACTAAGTAATATTCCTTGAGTAGGGAATTTGTATTAAGGCTGAGAGTCTGGATCAACTCATGGGAGAGTATATGATCCAACTCCTTACCAGGAGAGGGAGCGTGAACCTACTGATGAGTACGTACCAATGTTTGGTAAACTGACGTCATGTAGGTCACGTGACTTTAGGGGGAGACCGGCCAGTACCTAAACAGGTAACCGGCACTCCAACTAGTGGTCTCCCACTACATGAAAAGCACAGTAAAATGGACTAACAAATACAATATAATAAAATACAGTGGACCCTCGGTTAACGAATACCCCGGAAATCGTGCAATTATGTAAGTATAATTTTGTAAGTTCTTGTGGAAGTGTAGTTTTGGGGGTCTGAAATAGACTAACCTACATGACATTATTTCTTAAGGACGTAAATTCGTTCGGTAATGGCACTTGAGCAGGCTTCTGCAATGAATTTTTTTCGTTAACCGAGGGTCCACTGTATTAGCATTATCATACATATAATAATGCTAATATTCATAATAAAATTAAGAGAGAAATATCCCACTGGAATATACTCAAATACAGTGGTCCCTCGGTTTTCGTGTTTAATCCGTTCCAGAGGGAGGCACTAAAACTGAAACACACGAAAACTGAAACCATTTTCCCCATAAGAAATAATGGAAATTCAATTAATCCGTTCCAGAAACCCAGAAGTTTGGAAAAATTTTTTTTGGGGGGCCTTAAAGATAGATTTACATGCACAAATGAATGAAATGAATGTGGCACTTACCCTTACTGAAGACTGATGTTGCTGGATGGAAGAGAGATAGGAGGGAGAGGGTAGAGTCCCTAATTTTGGAAGGGAATCCTCCATAAGGACTCTAGGTACCAAGTCCTCATCTGGGGTCACTTCCCTTCTTTGTCTTTTAATCCCACTAGGACCAGCTTGAGAGTCACCTGTGGCACTAAATATCTGTCCAGAGAGCTCTGTGTCTGGCGGCTCTTTAAAATGTCCCTAAAATGGGAAAACAGATTGTCATTGAACATGTTGATGAGACAGATTCCAACATCTTTGTCAGGGTGATGTTCCTCCACAAATGATTGCACCCTACTCCACATTGCACAAATCTCCTTAATCTCTGAAGAAGGCACCTTACATCTCTGTTCCTCCACTGAAGCAATTTCCTCAGATCTGTTTTGTTGTTATTGCAGCTCAAGCTCTTGCAGCTCTTCAGTGGTTAGATCTTCATTGTGGTCCTCCACCAACTCTTCCACATCCTCTCCATTCACATCCAACCCCATGGAAGTCCCCAATTCCACAATATTTTCCACAACTTCCATAGGCTCCTCAGGGTTAGCTTCAAACCCTTCAAAATCCCTATCTGGGACAAATCTGGCCATAACTTTCTCCAAGCAGAGTTCATCGTCCTGGAGGTCACTCCCTGCCAAGCTTTATCTATAAGGCCTATGCAATGGAAGATATCAAAGTGACCCTTCCAGAACTCTTTTAGGGTCAATTTAGTGTCATTGGTCACATCAAAACACCTTTGAAACATTGCTTTGTGTACAGTTTTTTGAAGTTTGAAATGACCTGCTGGTCCAAGGGCTGGAGGAGAGGAGTGGTGTTAGGAGGCAAGAACTTCACTTTTACAAATCTGAAATCCTTAGACATTTGGTCGTCCAAGTCTTGAGGATGACCAGGAGCATTGTCCATTACCAGGAGGCACTTAAGTGGCAATTTATTCTCCAATAAATATTTCTTCACACTGGGGCCAAACACTTGATTAAACCATTCCAGGAAAATTTCCCTAGTGACCCATGCCTTAGCATTAGACTTCCAAAACACACACAATTTACTCTTGTCAACACTGTAGTCCCTGAACACTCTGGGATTTTCAGAGTGATACACGAGTAAAGGCTTCACTTTGAAATCCCCACTAGCGTTACCACACAACATTAGAGTTAGCCTGTCTTTCATAGGCTTGTGTCCTCGCATTGCCTTTTCCTCCTGCGTGATGTAGGTCCTCCTTGGCATTTTCTTCCAAAAGAGGCCTGTTTCGTCACAATTAAACACTTGTTGGGGTTTGAAATTTTCAGCCTCTACATATTTTTTAAAGTCGCGCACAAATTTTTCAGCCCCATCTTTATCTGAACTGGCACCCTCACCATGCCTTACAACACTGTGTATGCCAGTTCGCTCCTTAAATTTTTCGAACAAGCCTTTGCTGGCCTTAAATTCATCAACATCAACATCACTGGTTCCAGGCATTTTCTTGACAAGATCGGCATGCAACTGCCTTGCTTTTTCATGTATGATGGATTGCACAATACTATCACCCACTAGCAGTTTTTGGTTTATCCACAGCAACAACAATTTCTCTATATTTTCTATTGTTTATGATCTCTGTTTGGTTATTGTATTCACCCCTTTCGCAACATTAGCTTCAGTGATTGCTTTTCTCTTATACACAATGGAACCGATGGTTGTTGGGGCTTTCTTGTATATCCTGGCGAGCTCGGCAATACATACACCACTATCATATTTTTCTATTATTTCTTTCTTCAGTTCTATGGTGTTCCTCACTTTCTTTACCAAAGAAGTGGCACTAGGAGCTTTCTTTGGGCCCATGGTAGCTTATTTAGTAGTCACACACAATAATCAAGGCCCAAAACAATGAATTGTTAATAAATATTTTGTATAAACTCCTGGGGTGATGTTCACTCAAGCGAAACAATGCTAGACTGCGTGGCAATGTGCGTGGGAGGTGCGTGGGTGGTGGCCTACGGCCTTTGTATGTGCGCGGCACTGGTGGACAGGTTCCGGACCGAGCACGAAAACGGAGGGAACACACGAAAACAGAGGGCAATTTTCCACGAAAAAACTACACGAAAACAGAGATACACGAAAACCGAGGGACCACTGTATACAATATTTTGAGCATAACCCTCAACACGCATGCTTCCTGGAAGTTCAAGCCCCTTGCGCACAAAACCTCCTTCACCCCCTCCATTCAACCTTTCCTAGGCCGACCCCTACCCCGCCATCCCTCCCCTGCAGATCTATATACAGTGGACCCCCGCCTAACGAGCACCCCGGAAATCGTACAATTATGTAAGTATAATATTATAAGTGCTTGTGGAAGTGTATTTTTGGGGGTCTGAAATAGACTAACCTACATGACATTATTTCTTAAGGAAGTAAATTCGTTCGGTAATGGCACTTGAGCGGGCTTCTGGAATGAATTTTGCTCGTTAGGCGGAGGTCCACTGTACTCTCGAAGTCATTCTATTTCGTTCCATCCTCTCTACATGTCCAAACCATCTCAATAACCCCTCCTCAGCACTCTATATAATAGTTTTTGTAATCCCACACCTCCTCCTAATCTCCAAACTACAGATTCTCTGCATTATATTCACACCACACATTGCCCTCAGACATGACATCTCCACTGCCTCCAGCCTTCTCCTTGTTGCAACATTCACAACCCATGCCTCACACCCATTCAAGAGCGTTGGTATTACTATACTCGCATACATTCCCCTCTTTGCTTTCATGGATTAAGTTCTTTGTCTCCAAAAACTCCTCAGTGCACCACTCCCCTTTTTCCCCTCGTCAATTCTATGATTTACCTCATCTTTCATAGACCCATCCGCTGACACGTCCACTCCCAAATATCTGAATACATTCACCACCTCAATACTCTCTCCCTCCAGTCTGATATGCAATCTTCCGTTACCTAATTGTTTTATTATCCTTATCACCTTACTCTTTCCTATATTCATTTTTCATTTCCTTCTTTTACTTACCCTACCAAACTCATCCACCAACCTCTGCAACTTCTCTTCAGAATCTCCCAAAAAGCACAGTGTCATCAGCAAAGAGCAACTGTGACAACTCCCACTTTATGTTAGATTCCTTATCTTTTAACCCCACACCTCTTGCTAACACCCGAGCATTCACTTCTCTTACAACTCCATCTATAAATATGTTGAACAACCATGGTGACATAACACATCCTTGTCCAAGTCCTACTTTTACTGGGAAATAATCCCCCTCTCGCCTACATACTCTAACCTGAGTCTCACTATCCTCGTAAAGACTCTTCACTGCTTTCAATAACCTTCCTCCTATTCCATACATTTGCCACATTGCTTCCCTATCCATCATACACCTTTTCTAAATCAATAAATGCCACAAAAACCTCTTTACCCTTATCTAAATACTGTTTACCTATATGTTTCACTGCAAACACTTGGTTTACACACCCCCTGCCCTTCCTAAAGCCTCCTTGTTCATCTGCTATCCTGCTCTCTTACTCTAAATTCTTTCAATAATAACTCTACCATACACTTTACCAAGTACAGTGGTACCTCGACTTACGATGTTATCATCTTACGTTATTTTCGATAACCGATATTTATAACGTAAGAAATTTGACTGTGACTTACGATGTTTGCTTCGTCTAACGACATTCGTACCTGACGTGTCCGCTTGGCGCCCAGCTGAGCGCGCACTCCAGGGAGCGTCAGTGTGCTATTGTTTACAAGTGAGAGCGACCACCCACCCACACCCACGCATTCATACCAGTATATTGTCATTATTCCACTGTTTTTAGTGCTTGCAACTGCTAAATAAGCCACCATGGGCCCCAAGAAAGCTCCTAGTGCCAAGCCTGTGGTAAAGAATGTGCAGGGAGTGAAGCATTTATGCAGGGAGTGTAGCAGGCATGCAGGGAGTGTAGCAGGCATGCAGGGAGTGTAGCATTCATGCAGGGAGTGTAGCATTCATGCAGGGAGTGTAGCATTCATGCAGGGAGTGTAGCATTCATGCAGGGAGTGTAGCATTCATGCAGGGAGTGTAGCATTCATGCAGGGAGTGTAGCATTCATGCAGGAGTGTAGCATTCATGCAGGGAGTGTAGCATTCATGCAGGGAGTGTAGCATTCATGCAGGGAGTGTAGCATTCATGCAGGGAGTGTAGCATTCATGCAGGGAGTGTAGCATTCATGCAGGGAGTGTAGCATTCATGCAGGGAGTGTAGCATTCATGCAGGGAGTGTAGCATTCATGCAGGGAGTGTAGCATTCATGCAGGGAGTGTAGCATTCATACAGGGAGTGTAGCATTCATGCAGGGAGTGTAGCATTCAAAGAAAAAGGCCAGTAACCCCAGAAAAGGACTTGGTACCTGCAGTGTTAATGGAAGGGGATTCCCTTCCAAACACTAGCATACTACTCCACCTTCTCCTCCTCCCGTCCTCCACACATCAACAACTCTTCAATAAATGTAAGTGACATGTTATTGTACAATATTTACATGTGTATTTAGGTATTCTTTATTAAATTCTGTATTATTTAATGTCAAAAAGTTCTAAAAAATATTTTATTTAACTACTTTTGGAAGTCTTGGACGGATTAAATTTATTTCCATTATTTCTTATGGGGAAAATTGATTCGAGTAACGATTGTTTCGCCTTAAGATATGCCCTCTCTGACGGATTAATATCGTAAGTCGAGGTACCACTGTATACTCAACAGACTTATTCCCCTATAATTTTTACATTCTCTTTTGTCCCCTTTGCCTTTATATAAAGGAACTATGCATGCTCTCTGCCAGTCCCTAGGTACCTTACCCTCTTCCATACATTTATTAAATAAAAACAGTAACCACTCCAAAACCTGCTTTTAACATTTCTATCTTTATCCCATCAGACCCAGCTGCTTTACCCCCTTTCATTTTACCCACTGCCCCATGCATTTCCTCCACACTCACAGCTGGTTCTTCCACACTCCTATAAGATGTTATTCATCCTTGCCCTATACACAAAATCACAGCTTAACTATCTTCATCAACATTTACCAATTCCTCAAAATATTCCCTCCATCTTCCCGATACCTCTACCTCTCCGTTTAATAACTCCCCTCTCCTATTTTTAACTAACATATCCATTCGTTCCCTAGGCTTTCTCAACTTATTAATCTCGCTCCAAAACTTTTTTCTTATTTTCAACAAAATTTGTTGATAACATCTCACCCACTCTCTCATTTGCTCTCTTTTTACATTGCTTCACCACTCTCTTAACCTCTCTTTTTCTCTGCATATACTCCTCCCTCCTTGCATCACTTCTACTTTGTAAAAACCTCTCATATGCTAACTTCTTCTCTCTTACTACTCTCTTTACATCATCAGTCCATCAATCGCTCTTCTTCCCTCCCGCACCCACTTTCCTGTAACCACAAACTTCTGCTGAACACTCTAACACTATATTCTTAAACTTACCCCATACATCTACCCCAGTGCCTATACTACCATCTGTCCTCTAATAGTTGTTTATATCTTACCCTAACTGCCTCCTCTTTAGTTTATAAACCTTCACCTTTCTCTTACTTGCCGCTTTCATTTTCCTTGTATCCCATCTACCTTTTACTCTCACTGTAGCTACAACTAAAAAGTGATCTGATATATCTGTGGCCCCTCTATAAACATGCACATCCTGAAGTCTACATAACAGTCTTTTATCTACCAATACGTTGTCCAACAAACTACAGTCATTACACCCTATATCATATTTTGTATACTTATTTATCCTCTTTTTCTTTCATTTTTTCAACAAGTCGGCAGTCTCCCACCGAGGCAGGGTGACACAAAAAGAAAGAAAATCCCCAAAAAGAAAATACTTTCATCATCATTCTTTGCAGAGGCGCTCAGATACGACAGCTGAGAATAAGTCCCTCACAACTGTCACTATTCCAACCCCCCCCCCTTTAAAGTGCAGGCATTGTACTTCCCATTTCCAGGACTCAAGTCCAACTAAATCAATTAACTGGTTTCCCTGAATCCCTTTACAAAATATTACCCTGCTCACACTCCAACAGCTCGATAGGTCCCAAAAAACCATTCGTCTCCATTCACTCCTATCTAACACGCTCACACATGCTTGCTGGAAGTCCAAGCCCCTCGACCACAAAACCTCCTTTACCCCCTCCCTTCCAACCTTTTCGAGGACGACCCCTACCCCGCCTTCCTTCCCCTACAGATTTATACGCTCTCCAAGTCATTCTACTTTGATCCATTCTCTCTAAATGACCAAACTACCTCAACAACCCCTCTTCAGCCCTCTGACAAATACTTTTAGTAACTCCACACCTCCTCCTAATTTCCACACTCCGAATTTTCTGCATAATATTTACACCAGACATTGCCCTTAGACAGGACATCTCCACTGCCTCCAGCCACCTCCTCGCTGCAGCATTTGTAACCCATGCTTCACACCCATATAAGAGTGTTGGTACCCCTATACTTTCGTACATTCCCTTCTTTGCCTAAAAGGATAACGTTTTTTGTCTCCACAGATACCTCAACGCACCACTCACCTTTTTTCCTTCATCAATTCTAAGTTTAACCTCATCCTTCATAAACCCATCTGCTGACAAGTCAACTCCCAAATATCTGAAAACATTCCCTTCCTCCATAATCCCTCTCTCCAATGTGATATCCAATTTTTATTTATTTAAATCGTTTGATACCCTCATCACCTTACTCTTATCTACGTTCACTTTCAACTTTCTACCTTTGCACACCCTCCCAAACTCGTCCACTAACCTTTGCAACTTTTCTTTAGAATCTCCCATAAGCACAGTAGCATCAGCAAAAAGTAACTGTGTCAACTCCCATATTGCATTTAACTCTCTGACTGTCGGAGGCCCCATTCTGAAACTGTCATTCTACGTCGCAAAATTTTTGAAAAGAAAAAAAAAAATTCTTATGAAATTTGATGGAAAACTTACGGAATTACGCTCTTGCAAAGTTAGTGATGTCGGGGATACTTACTCATCGGCAATTTCGCCGACTTTGAGCCCTATTTTCAGCCAATTCCATTGTTACAGTCGACCAAACCCATAGCTATTTCTTTAGAACTCCATTTGTTCTATCGATTGAGTACAAGAAACCACCAATTTACCGATTTCAACTACCCAATAAAGTGGTCAGAAATTGGCAATTTGACCAATTTCATGCAAAATAAAAAAGATGTCAATTTCAAAATATGGTCCAGAATAAACAATGCAGACATTCCTGGCACTAAAATAAGATTTTCTCTGTTCATTAGTCTTGAGACCGGGCCGTGGGGGTGTTGACCCCCGGTACTCTCTCCAGGTATCTCCAGGTAAACACGAAAAATAGAAGATTTACTGTTATGCAGACTACTGCATTATTGTAAAAATGGTATAAATAATATCAGTGCACTTGTGTAAGAATATTAGACTCACCAGTTGACGTGTACTGGACGCTGGCATGATTTGTGTACTCTTGAACATTGGCAAAAATCGAACATTTCCACTACTTTGAGCTCAAATCAATATCATCTCTATTTCATTAATATGTTTTCCATTCTATCAAATGAGACCACGAAAAAGAGAATACAACCATAAATACTGTACGAAAATACACCTCAAAGTCGGCGTTTTAATCCAAAAACACGGTTGGAGGTTTTTTCCTCATTATGCACTGCGTGCTGCAGGATTTTTTTTATACAGCGCACACTGACCACACAGACCCATTCTCTCATATGTGGGCCTACCAGCTTTCTCCCGCTTGATTTGAAGCCACTAGAGTTTTTGAGTACATATACAGTGGACCCTCGGTTAACGAAAGGTCGCGTTAACGAAAGCTTCGGAAACCGAAAGCTTTTCGTACTCGGTTAGCGAAAAATTCCTCGGTTACCGAAAGGTATTAGACGTGTCCGCCTGCTCCGCAGAAGCGCAGGACGCCAGTGAAGCGTTGTTTACCATTGAGAGAACATTACCTAGCGTGCTCTTTCAAAGATTCACAATATATTTGGTGTCTTTTTTGGTGGTTTAGTGATTGTCACTGTGAAATAAGTCATCATGGGTCCAAAGAAGCTTCCTAGTGGCACCCCAGTGGTAGCATTCATGCAGGGAGTGTAGCAGGCATGCAGGGAGTGTAGCATTCATGCATTAAAAGAAAAAGAAGGGAAGTAACCCCAGAGAGGGACTTGTTACCTGAAGTCCTTTTGGAGGGATTCCCTTCCAACCATTAACACCCTGCCCCTGTCAGCAACTCTACCTTCCAGATGCCTGCAACTCTTCAATAAAGGTAAGTAAATGTTATTTTTTTTTTTTTGAGTGATTATTTTTTTGTGGAACAAATTAATTGTATTTACATTATTTCTTATGGGAAATAAGGTTTCAAATTACGAAAGATTCAGATTAAGTAATAGCTCCTGGACCGGATTAATTTCGTTAACTGAGGGTCCACTGTATATATATACGTCCGAAACACTGGCTCGTAAGACGTATACAGTAGGCCCTCATTTAGCACGGTAGTTACGTTCCTGAAAACGTCGTGTTAGCTAAAATCGTGTTAGATAATTAAAAGAACTTATGGGAAAAAATAGGGTTACGTTCCTGAGAGTCCCCAAAAAGCCAAACAAGTTTTTTTTAGACCAACAGATCTTACAAATATAAGAGAGAATATGTAATTGTAGTTCATTATCGTGATGTATTATGTTGTTTTTACTGCTTAAGACTACAAATGTAACAGAAATAATAGTATTTACCTTAAATTGTGGGTGCTAATGTTTGTGGATGATTGTGAAGAGAGTGGAGAGTTATGCTGTGGCCCTACTGGGCTGAGGTGGATAGTAGAGATTCTGGAACTGAAGTCGATGGTTGTACTGAGTGTCTCTAACTTTAATAAAGTCATTCAGTAAGTCAGTCAAGTCATTCAGTAAGTCAGTCAAGTCATTCAGTAAGTCAGCCCATTCAGTAAGTCAGTTAAGTCATTTAGTAAGTCAGTCAGTCAAGTCATTTAGTAAGTCAGTCAGTCAAGTCATTCAGTAAGTCAGTCAAGACATTCAGTAAGTCAGTCAAGACATTCAGTAAGTCAGTCAAGACATTCAGTAAGTCAGTCAAGACATTCAGTAAGTCAGTCAAGACATTCAGTAAGTCAGTCAAGACATTCAGTAAGTCAGTCAAGACATTCAGTAAGTCAGTCAAGACATTCAGTAAGTCAGTCAAGACATTCAGTAAGTCAGTCAAGACATTCAGTAAGTCAGTCAAGACATTCAGTAAGTCAGTCAAGACATTCAGTAAGTCAGTCAAGACATTCAGTAAGTCAGTCAAGACATTCAGTAAGTCAGTCAAGACATTCAGTAAGTCAGTCAAGACATTCAGTAAGTCAGTCAAGACATTCAGTAAGTCAGTCAAGACATTCAGTAAGTCAGTCAAGACATTCAGTAAGTCAGTCAAGACATTCAGTAAGTCAGTCAAGACATTCAGTAAGTCAAACAGTCAAGTCATTCAGTAAGTCAGTCAGTCAAGTCATTCAGTAAGTCAGTCAAGTCATTCATTAAGTCAGTCAAGTCATTCAGTAAGTCATTCAGTAAGTCAGTCAGTCAAGTGCTCAGTAAGTCAGTCAGCCGTTTGGCCCAGTAAGTCAGCAGTCAAGCAGTCAGTCGTGGCCCAGTAAGTCAGCAGCCAAGTCATTCAGTAAGTCAGTCCAGTCCAAGTCATTCAGTAAGTTTCCAGTAAGTCATTCAGTAAGTCAGTCAGTCAGTTCCCAGTAAGCAGTCAGTCAAGTATTCAGTAAGTCAGCCAGTCGGCATTCAGTAAGTCAGTCAGTCAAGTCATTCCAGTAAGTCAGTCAGTCAAGTCATTCAGTAAGTCAGTCAAGTCATTCAGTAAGTCAGTCAGACAAGTCATTCAGTAAGTCAGTCAGACAAGTCATTCAGTAAGTCAGTCAAGTCATTCAGTAAGTCAGTCAAGTCATTCAGTAAGTCAGTCAGTCAAGTCATTCAGTAAGTTAGTCACACAAACTTATGTTTACATCTTTTGTGTGTACAAAGTAACACTTCATTACAGCCACAGGTTATGTCTTGTCTAATATCTTTTCTTCGTTAGTTCTAAGACTTAATAAATGCTTAAACATTTTCTTGCCACTTTGAGCAACACTTGTATGCCTACTGGGTGACATGATTGCTTGGCAGATACAAGATATAGTAATTTAAAGATCAAAACACAATTCACTCTTATTCTTGACAAACACAGCTGGCTTGACGCGTATGGAATACGTACGAATGCTGGGATGTTAGGTGTTGTTGGGGGAGGGGTATCATGGGAAGGCGGGTGGTCTCCCAGCTGTTCCACAACATTAGCACCGGCCGCTTGAGGGAATGGTTGCTTTTCTTCCTGCAAACTATAAGTTTATTCAGGTATACACAGATACAGTTACAAAGATTATCATACATAGCAGCATATGTGTAGAGAACCTAGGATAACCCAAACTTTGGTTATCCTAGGTTCTCTAGGATAACACTTTGGGTTATCCTAGGTTCTCTAGGATAACACTTTGGGTTATCCTAGGTTCTCTAGGATAACACTTTGGGTTATCCTAGGTTCTCTAGGATAACACTTTGGGTTATCCTAGGTTCTCTAGGATAACACTTTGGGTTATCCTAGGTTCTCTAGGGTAACACTTTGGGTTATCCTAGGTTCTCTAGGGTAACACTTTGGGTTATCCTAGGTTCTCTAGGATAACACTTTGGGTTATCCTAGGGTTCTCTAGGATAACACTTTGGGTTATCCTAGGTTCTCTAGGATAACACTTTGGGTTATCCTAGGTTCTCTAGGATAACCTTTGGGTTATCCTAGGTTCTCTAGGATAACACTTTGGGTTATCCTAGGGTTCTCTAGGATAACACTTTGGGTTATCCTAGGTTCTCTACACATATGCTGCTATGTATGATAATCAATGTAACTATCTCTGTATACCTGAATAAACTTAGTTTGTGCGAAGGAAAAACAAATTCCCTTTTCCTCAAAGCATGAGGATTCTTACAGCGGTAAATAACCATGGGCTTACACTTGAAATCACCTGATGCATTACCCAAAAGGAGCAAGGTGAAGCGATCCTTTGCTGTCTTGAAGCCTGGTGCACTTTTCTCTTGCTGACTGATATAAGTTCATGTTGGCATTTTCTTCCAGAAAACACTTGTCTCGTCAGCATTAAACACTTGTTGTGGCTCATAGCCACCCTTAGTAGGACCCCCACTGACTCAATGGTTTAACCTACTGCAGGCGAACCGCGGGCTCAAAATTTTTCCCTCCAGCGAATCGCGTAATATAAGGTTTACGTTGTGTTAGATAAAAATGTGCCGCAATTCTTCAATCGCGTAATACCCAAAACGCGCAACATAAAGTCGTGCTAAATGAGGGTCTACTGTATATACGACCGAAACAGTCAAAGGGTTAATTCCCCATAATTTAATCCCACCCCTCTACCCAACACCCTAGCATTTACTTTTTTTACAACCCCATATATAAATATATTAAACAACTATGGTGACATTAACACAGCCCTGTCTAAGACCTACTTTTACCGGGAAGTAATCTCCCTCTCCCTACACACCCTAACCTGAGCCTCACTATCCTCATAAAAACTCTTTACAGCCTTCAGTAACTTACTACCTATTCCATACACTTGCACTATTTGCCACATTGCTCCCTATCCACTCTGTCATATGCCTTTTCTAAATCCATAAATGAAATGAAAACTTCTACCTTTATCTAAATACTGTTCACATATATGCTTCAATGTATAAACACTTGATCTACATCCCCTACCCACTCTAAAGCCTCCTTGCTCATCTGCAATCCTACTCTCTGTCTTACCTCTAATTCTTTCAATAATAACCCTGCCATACACTTTACCTGGTATACTCAGTAAACTTATTCCCTATAATTCTTACAATCTCTTTATCCCCTTCCCTTTATATAAAGAAACTATACATGCTCTCTGCCAATCCCTAGGTACCTTCCCCTCTTTCAACATTTATTAAACAAAAATACCAACCACTCCAACACTATATTACCCGTGCTTTTAACATTTCTGTCATGATCCCGTCAGTTCCAGCTGCTTTACCCACTTTCATTCTACGTAATGCCCTCACGCACCTCCCCCATACTCACATCCTGCCTTCTTTATTCCTAAACGATGTTATACCTCCCTGGCCAGTGCATGAAATTACCGCCCCTTTTTTCATCAACATTTAAAAGTTCCTCAAAATATTCCGCCATCTACCCAATACCTCCAGCTCCCCATCTACTAACTCCCCTACTCTGTTTTTAACTGACAATTCCATTCGTTCTTAGGCTTTCTTAACTTGTTTATCTCACTCCAAAAAATTTTCTCGTTTTCAGCAAAATTTCTTGACAGAGCCTCTCCCACTCTTTCATCTGCTCTCCTTTTGCACTCTCTTCACCTTTCTTTTACTCTCCATATACTCTGCTCTTCTTATAACACTTTTGCTTTGTAAAACCTCAGGGATGTTAGAAAGTATTTCTTCAGTCACATAGTTGTCAGGAAGTGGAAAGTGATGTAGTGGAGGCAGGATGATAAATCTCACCGAGAAGGGAGGGTGTGACCCAGTAGCGACCAGTAAAGAGGCGGGGCCAGGCGCTATGAAATGACCCCTGCAACCACAATTAGGTGAGTACACAAGTGACCACCAGAGGGCTGGGAAGTAGTCCATGATCAAAGAAGTGCTTACTGTCCATTATTTACTTGAACCTATTCAAGTATACGCCCCACTGCAAACCATCAGCAAACCAAGTGTCATCTTACTCACCCGAAATACCTCCACTCACAATTCATAACTCACAGAGCAGACAGCAAAACCAGCAGTGAATAAATGAGAATACATGTACAGGAGGGCCCCATTTTTATGGCTGTTATGCTCCTGATCCCTTGTGATAAATGAAAATTGCCAGCAGATGGAAGAGTTTTTTCAACATTGAATGCATCTAAAATGCCCAATAATATGATTACATACACTGTTATATATTAAGTGCTCAATACAGCTACGCATAAAAAAAAAACTTATGAAAAAAGTCAAATAAACACACAGTACATACAATACTCACCCTAAACTGTTGAGCAAAAATTGCAGAGAAGTGGAAAAAGCCCCAAACATAATGAACAATGGCTCAACTGAAAACCACCAAAAACGTGGAACACCGAAAAGAGGGTGCTGAATATGTGGGGCCCTCCTGTATTTCACGATATTACAAAGGAACAGAACCTCCCATTTTAACTCTATCGACTACTAGAGGCATGTTGTCTATCAAAGGGGTGAAGCCCCAGGGTGGGCACAACAGCCAGGTAGCTGTACTGATGTAGCCCTCTCCCTACTTGACTTTGAAAACCCATCACAGCATGCCCATGCATTCTGCCCTAGGTCCAGTCATGGAATTCATACTCATTGAAAATTTGAGAGACCACTATCTTCAGTCTTTAGTACATAATGCAGGACTCTGGATACAAGTGTTGTCCTAGTCACAGAAAAAAAAACTGATATTACCCAACTACACAAAGGAGGCAGTAAAGTGATTACAAAAAACTATAGACCAATAGCCCTAACTTCACACATTATCAAAATCTTTCAATGCATCCTAAGAAACAAAATTGTTTACATAGAATCACAACAATTCCACAATCCTGGGCAGAATGGGTTTAGGGCAGGTAGCTCCTGCCTTTCACAACTGCTAGAGCATTATGATTCAATACTAGATGCTCTGGAAGACAAGCTAAATGCTGATGCAGTCAATATAAATTTTTCAAAAGCATTCAATAAGTGAGACCATGAATATTTAATTCTAAACAAACAGAATCCAGAGAGTACAGTGGACCCCGGAGTTCGTAATTAACCGCTCCAGAGGGCGCCCAACACCGAATCTATTTTTCCATAAGAATACAGTGGACCCCGAGTAACGTAAAACTTCATTCCAGAAGCCTGCTCAAGTGCCATTCGAACAATTTACTCCCTTAAGAAATAATGTCATGTAGGTTAGTCTATTTCAGACCCCAAAATACACTTCCACAAGACTTACAATATTATACTTACATAATTGTACGATTTCGGTGTTTGTTACTCGGGGTCCACTGTAATGGAAATAAAATTAATCCGTTCCAGACACCCAAAAGTATTAAAATAAATTCTTTTTGTACAACAAATATACACATTAAATTACACAGAAAACAATGAGACATAAGAAATAAACAGTAATAACATGTCACTTACCTTTATTGAAGAGTTGTTGATGTGTGGAAGACGGAGGAGGGGAGAGGACGGAGGAGTTGCTAGTGTTTGGAAGGGGAATCCCTTCCATTAACACTTCAGGTACCAAGTCTTTTTTTGGGGTTACTTCCTTTATTTTTTAATGCCACTAGGACCAGGTTGAGAGTCACTTGACCCTGTCTGACAAAATAACTGTCCAGGATGTATCTGGCATTCCTTTTAAAAACATCCCTGAAGTGGGACACCACAGTCTCATTGTTTAATGTTGCAGCACGGCTCAAACAGCTTTGTTAGGGTGATAATGCTCCATAAATCTTTGCAAGTCACTCCACTTGGCACATATCTCCTTAATCTTTGAAGAAGGCAACGTCCTCCATATCTCTTCCTCCTCCTCTGAATCATTTCCTGAGCTGTGGTCCGTTTCTGTTGCAGGTGAAGTTTACAGATCTGCAGTGGTTAGCTCTTCATTGTGGTCCTCCAATTCTTCCACATCCTCGCTATTAACTCCAACCCCATGGACTTCCCCAGTGCCACAATTTTCCATCCAGAACAATTCTGGAGCAAGATCCGTAGACTACTGGGGGCTAAACACTCACCACTCAACTCCTCACACACTCC
>WNWK01039173.1:0-17581 GCA_009830355.1 Cherax destructor
CAGGACAGCATGGGTTTAAAGCAGGCCGCTCCTGTCTGTCCCAACTACTGGACCACTACGACAAGGTCCTGGATGCTCTAGAAGATAAACAGAATGCAGATGTTATATACACAGATTTTGCAAAGCCTTTGACAAGTGTGACCATGGTGTAATAGCACACAAAATGCGTGATAAAGGAATAACAGGAAAAGTTGGTAGATGGATCTATAATTTCCTAACACGTAGAACACAAAGAGTAGTAGTCAACAGAGTAAAGTCTGAGGCAGCTACTGTGAAAAGCTCTGTTCCACAAGGCACAGTACTTGCTCCCATCCTATTCCTCATCCTCATATCAGACATTGACAGGGATATAAGCCACAGTGCTGTGTCTTCCTTTGCAGATGACACCGAATCTGTATGACAGTGTCCACCTTTGAAGACACTGCAAGACTCCAAGCAGACATAAACCAAATCTTTAAATGGGCTGCAGAAAACAATATGAAGTTCAATGATGAGAAATTTCAATTACTCAGATACGGAAAAACGTGAAGAAATTAAAATCTCATCGGAGTACAAAACTAATTCCAACCACACAATAGAGCGAAAAACTAATGTCAAAGACCTGGGAGTGATCATGTCAGAGGATCTCACCTTCAAAGACCATAACAATGTAGCAATTGCATCTGCTCGAAAAATGACAGGATGGATAATGAGAACCTTCAAAACCAGGGATGCCAAGCCCATGTTGACACTTTACAGATCGCTTGTTCTATCTAGGCTGGAATATTGCTGCACACTAACTGCACTTTTCAAGGCGGGTGAAATTGCTGACCTTGAAAATGTGCAGAGAACCTTCACCGCACGCATAAGTGCGATAAACCACCTCAACTACTGGGAACGCTTGAAGTTCCTAAACCTGTACTCTCTAGAACGCAGGCGGGAGAGATACATTATTATATACACATGGAAAATTCTCGAGGCTTAGTACCAAACTTGCACACAAAAATCACTCCGTACGAAAGCAAAAGACTCGGCAGGCGATGTAACATCCCCCCAATGAAGAGCAGGGGTGCCACTAGCACGTTGAGGGACAACACAATAAGTGTGAGGGGCCCAAGATTGTTCAACTGCCTCCCAGCATACATCAGGGGGATTACCAACAAGCCCCTGGCTGTCTTCAAGCAGGCACTGGACAGGCACCTCAAGTCGGTACCTGATCAGCCGGGCTGTGGTTCGTACGTTGGACTGCGTGCGGCCAGCAGTAACAGCCTGGTTGATCAGGCTCTGGTCCAACAGGAGGCCTGGTCACAGACCGGGCCGCGGGGGTGTTGACCCCTGGAATTCTCTCCAGGTAGACTCCAGGTAGACACGGACCACACAGACCCATTCTTTCGTATGTAGGGCTACCAACCGTTTCCCACTTAATTTGAGGCCGCTAGAATTTACGCGTACAAGTACAGCACCGACCCCTGCTCGTAAAACGTACTAGTACGGCACCGACCCCCAAAAGGTTAAATTAATTGAAATGCCATTAATCCGTCCAGCGGAATTCGAGCTCTTGGGAGGCAGGACAAAATACTTCAATATAACACTAATATCAATTCTACGGCTTGTTTATCTATCACAATTGATCTAATATGCCATAATAAACAACATAAATAACATAGAAACATGATATATATACTCTAGAATGAATAAAATATGTCATTATGTGATGAGTGATGGTGGGAATTGCTGCTTCTGCACTGACCATATCTTTCCCTTTTGAAAACGGAGTGTTTGTGAGGCTAACTGCACTAGATCACTAGTTTCATTAGGAAAACACTGAAACAATGTACAGTGAACCCCCGAGTAACAAGCACCCCGGAAATCGTACAATTATGTAAGTACAGTGGACCCCCGAGTTTCGTAAAAACTTCAATCCTGAAGTCTGCTCAAGTGCCATTACCGAACGAATTTACTCCCTTAAGGAAAAATTTCACGTAGGTTAGTCTATTTCAGACCCCCAAAAATACACTTCCACAAGAACTTACAAAATTATACTTACATAATTGCACGATTTCCGGGGTATTCGTTAACCGAGGGTCCACTGTATAATATTGTAAGTGTATTTTTGGGGGTCTGAAATGGACTAACCTACTTGACATTATTTCTTAAGGGAGTAAATTCATTCGGTAATGGCACTTGAGCAGGCTTCTGGAATGAATTTTGCTCGTTACTCGGGGGTCCACTGTATTTATAAATAAGAAATATTGTATAAAAACATAATAAAACAGAGAATGTAAAGAAATAAACTTGTTTTATAAAGTGTATGTACGCTTGTGGAGGTGGAGGGTGGAAGATAGGCTACTTGCTACTACGCTCGTACTGCCTCACAAACGTCCCGCAGACATTGCTCGTGTTTATCTATGATTTCATGCTGTGATTCCATGGACATCTTCCTCTTTTGCTTCTCAGCACTGTCCTTTGCACTTACTTTCTTAGGACCCATGGTTAGAAAAAAGAAATTTGGCAAAATGACTGTAGAAAATGCAAGCAAACACAAGAGACATGCTTCCATGGTGAAGGTAAACAGTGCACTGCGCCAACTAGTGGCGGTCTTCTGAAGCTCATTATCATTACGTATTATTATTATTACAGTGGACCCCTGGATTACGTCATTTTTTCGTTCAAGAATGCTGTTCAAGTGCCATTACTGAACGAATTTATTCCCTTAAGGAATAATGTAAATTAGATTAGTCCTTTTAGACCCTCAAAAATACACTTACAAAAGCACTTACAAAAATAAACTTACATAAAAGGGCAAGTTTGGAGACCATCGTAAACCGGGGGTCCACTGTATTATTATTATTATTATTATTATTATTATTATTATAATAACGGCTCGT
This sequence comes from Cherax destructor, assembly GCA_009830355.1. Taxonomy (NCBI): domain Eukaryota; kingdom Metazoa; phylum Arthropoda; class Malacostraca; order Decapoda; family Parastacidae; genus Cherax; species Cherax destructor. The sequence continues at coordinate 2,868 of WNWK01039173.1, forward strand.
ATCTCGAAAAACTCGTACGCTGGAACACTTGTAAATCGAGGTTCCACTGTATAATATATGTAGTAAGTCCTCGACTTACAAACACATTGAGTATCTTCTGTGTTGTGCATATCATTATTGTGTTTAATATCATTATTATATCATAGTATGTAGGCAAGAGGGAGATTATTTCCCAGTAAAAGTATTCCTTAGACAGGGATGTGTGATGTCACCGTGGTGGTTCAATATATTTATAGATGGAGTTGTAAGAGAAGTGAATGCTCGGGTGTTGGCAAGAGGTGTGGGGTTAAAAGATAAAGAATCTAACACAAAGTGGGAGTTGTCACAGTTGCTCGTTGCTGATGACACTGTGCTTTTGGGAGATTCTGAAGAGGAGTTGTAGAGGTTGGTAGATGAGTTTGGTAGGGTATGTAAAAGTAGGAAATTAAAAGTGAATATAGGCAAGAGTAAGGTGATGAGGATAACAAAAAAATTAGGTGACGAAAGATTGGATATCAGACTGGAGGGAGAGAGTATTGAGAAGGTGAATGTATTCAGATATTTAGGAGTGGAGGTGTCAGCAGATGGGTCTATGAAAGATGAGGTGAATCATAGAATTGACGAGGGAAAAAAGGTGAGTGGTGCACTGAGGAGTCTGTGGAGACAAAGAACTTTGTCTGTGGAAGCAAAGAGGGTAATGTATGAGAGTACAGTGGTCCCTCAGTTTTCGTGCATCTCCAAACTCGAACATTTATGTAAGTGTATTTTCGTAAGTGTTGTTGCAAGTGTATTTTTGGGGGTCTGAAATAGACTAACCTACGTGACATTATTTCTTAAGGAAGTAAATTCGTTCGGTAATGGCACTTGAGCAGCATTCTGGAACGAATTTTCGGCGAAAACCGAGGGACCACTGTATAGTTATACCAACACTGTTATATGGGTGTGAAGCATGGGTGGTAAATGTTGCAATAAGGAGAAGACTGGTGGCATTGGAGATATTGTCTGAGGCCAATGTGTGGTGTGAATATAATGCAGAGACAGAGGCAAGACAGTGATGGAGTGAATGATGAAAGTTTTTCTTTTTCGAGCCACCCTACCTTGGTGGGAGATGGCCGATGTGTTAAAAAAAAATAATTTTTTTATAATAATAATAAAATTAACTGTACTGTATTGCTGTAACAGTAAATTTTTTCCTGTGCCTATAAAACATTTTTTCTAGGCCTATAAAACATTTTTTCTAAGCCTATAACACATTTTTTCTAGGCCTTTAAAACATTTTTTTTTATTTTTCTTGGCAGAGGGAATTCAGGAACTGGAATACTTAAGGGCTAAGAAAATCGCTGAGGAGAGATACAAGAAACTTAATAATTCTGAGAATACGAAAAAGGCTGAAGAGAGAATTCAAGAATTAAGCGACTTTGAGGAGAAAAAAGATGCAGATGTACGGATTCAGGACACGGATAATTTCAAGGAAATGGAAGTTGTTGATAGAATTGAAGAATTGGGCAATTTGGAGAGCAAGAAGGCCATCAAAAACCGAATTAAAGAATTAGGTGCTTTTGATGACGTGAAAGATTTAGAAAACAAACACGGAGGGTTACCTCCCGAAGGTAGTAAATACGCTAAAGAGGAAGAAATGGAGTATCGAGACAGAGTGGAAGGGGCAGAAAACACAAACAATTCCGCAGGTAAAAATAGCTCATGTCAATTTCAGAGTACCCTCTTCCATTACGTACATTACACAATTCGCAAAAATACAGGCAGGTCCCGATTAGTACGAGTTCGATTAACATGACTTTTGATTTAGTACAAAATTAATCAGTGCTATTTTTTTCCCTGTAACTCTTCAAATTGCATGCAAAAATTACGTATTATCGAATAATCCAATCAGTTCCCTGAATTCATCATTTGCACTAATCAAGACCTGGCTGTATATTTGACATAGATTACATTGATTTTGCTATGTTCAAACTCCGAGTTTTGTATTCCCCGTCTATACTGTAGCTGCAGTGTATAAGTTCTATTGTTATAGTGAGGGTACAGTGTATAAGTTCTATTGTTAAAGTGAAGGTACAGTGTATAAGTTCTCTTTGTTATAGTGAAGGTACAGTGTATAAGTTCTCTTTGTTATATTCAAGTTATAGGCTGTAGTGTTATACTGTACACAACTTTCACGCTATAGCTTTAACCATACAGGTGCTCCTTGACTTACGATGATTCGACTTAAAATATTTCAACTTTACGATGGTGCAGCATCAATTACATTGGAGATGAAACTTAAGATAATTACCCAACATGAAGGCGGAAAGTCCCTAGCTTGTATTCATTATTTACTTTTCAATACACTGGTATTTATAACAAAAAAGGCACAATACCGTGACTGGAACAATACACACACAACCCGCACATATAAAAAGAGAGGAGCTTACGACGATGTTTCGGTCCGACTTGGACCATTTACAAAGTCACACTAACACGAAGGACAGGTGGAAGGAGTATTTATAGGCAGGCAGACAGGGAAGGGCACAAGAAAGTGGTGGAGGGGTAATGGCGGTAGTAGTGATAGTGGTAGTAGTAGTAGTGGAGTCAGTCATAATCTAGGAAAGGAGCACTGCAATGAAGCTGGCGGCCTGCATAGGGTAAGAACAAGAATACAGTGGGGGAAAAAATGAAAATAAAATAAAGGACAAATACAAGGCAAAAAAGAAAGAAAACCCATAGGAGAAAGGAAAAAGAGGAGAAGGGGGAAGAGATAGAAGGGGAAGGAATCAGGTTAAGTCACGGGTGTTCTGAAGTTTGGACCATTTAACAATGTAATGGGAGAGGAAAGCATCTACAGAGACAAAGCCAGGGCTAAGATTCATACAGGGAAAATTGTGTATAAGGGAGGATTCAACCAAACGGCGACTGTGAAAGTTAGATGTAGGGTAGACAGTTTTAGCAGAAGACCAATCAATAGGATGACTGTGATCTCTAACATGACAGAAAAGAGCATTATTAGTGTCGGCAAGCCTAACACTATTTTTGTGCTCCCTGAGTCTGTCAGAAAGAGATCGACCAGTTTCTCCAAAGTACTGAAGAGGACAGGAGGAGCAAGATATAGAGTAGACACCAGAAGAATCTATAGAGGTAGGGGAGGTATGAACTAGATTAGTGCGAAGAGTGTTAGTCTGGTGAAAGGTAAGTTTGATGTCTAAGGAACGGAGAGAGTTGTTGAGATTAGAGAGACCAGAGATGTAGGGAAGGCAGAGGACAGGAGAGTTCCCAGGAGTAGAGGGTTTAGGAGAGAAGAAAGTCCGTTTGGCACGAGAGAAAGCAGAGTCTATGAAATGGGAAGGGTAGCCAAGGTGGGAAAATGAATTATGAAGAGTGGAAATTTCTGCTTCAAGGAACTGAGGATCACAATTTCGGAGAGCACGGAGAAAGAGGTAGATAAGAACACTTTTCTTCACAGAGGAGGCATGATAAGAAAAGTAGTGAATGTACATTCCACTGTGCATAGGCTTGCGGTACACGGAAAAGGCAAAACCTGTAACTGAGCGGTGGACATGAACATCAAGGAAAGGAAGCAAAGAATTAGATTCCCAATCAGCTTTAAATTTAATAGAAGGGGCAAGATTATTAAGAGCATCAAGAAATGGTTGGAAGAGACTTGAGTCATGAGGCCAAAGAGCAAAGATGTCATCTACATAGCGGAGCCAGAGTGAAGGACGTACATCAATAGTGGGAAGAAGAACAGTCTCGAAGTATTCCATGTAAAGATTAGCAAAAACAGGAGATAGAGGAGAGCCCATGGCGACACCAAAGGTTTGAGAATAATATTTACCTTGAAAGGAAAAGGAATTAGAGTCCACACAAAGGCGGATAAGATCAAGAAAGACATCAGTAGGTATAGGGAGAAGAAGTAACCCTTCATTGGCCTTCTCTCTAAGAAAATTAAGGACATCATCCAGAGGGACATTAGTGAAGAGGGACTCGACATCAAGACTAAGCATCTTACAGGTCGGGAGAGAGCGAACCCGTTCGATGAAGTCTTGAGAGTGACGAAGGTGGGCAGGAGAAAAAGTACCAAGAAAGGGAGTGAGGGTTTTGGCCAGCCAAGAAGCAAGAGAATAAGAGACAGAACCTCTAGAAGATATGATGGGACGCAGAGGAATATCAGGTTTGTGAGTTTTGGGAAGGCCATAGAAATAGGGCAGAGAGGGACAGATGACCCAAAAACGTTGAACAAGGTTAAAGTCAGAAGGACAGAGGTCGGAGAGAGTCTTAAGTTTCTTATTGAAAGTTCTCTTGATGCGATCAAGAGGGTTGGAAACGAGAGGAGTGTAGGTACGTGAGTCAGAGAGCAAGACATCGACTTTACTGAGGTAATCCTCTCGATCAAGGATAACTACCGAATTACCTTTGTCAGAAGAGAGTATGACAATGTTAGCGTTGGATTTAAGAGAAGAAAGGGCAAGTTGATAGCGGCGAGGAAGGTGATGGTTCTTAGAAAACAGGCTATCAAGAGCAGGAAGGAGAGTGCCACGAAAAGTGGATAAATCAGGAAGATTGTTATTACAAGAGCGAGACTGGCGAAAAGAATCAAAAGGGCTAATCATGTCAATATCAGCGCGAGGGGTAGGTGAAGTGGCAAAGGAAAGACCAAAACCAAGTAGTTCAAGCTCATGTTGGGAGAGTGTGACAGAAGACAGATTAGTAACACAGTCGGTAAGGGAGAATTTGGACCAAGGGCTATCTGAGATGAGACGTTGAAGTTTGTTCTGTAGTTTAGAAGAATGCATTTGTGAATTCAGGCGAGCAGTGTCAAAATCGACGGTAGTGAGAAGGTTACAGAGATCTTGTGGAAGAGAAGCAAAGAGAGCATGTTGACGCTGACGGAGAGTAAAGAAGGCATCTTCAACCTGAGACTTAGTAGAAATAATGAGCTGTTGGAGTAGGAGATGGGCATGCTCAGGAAAGGGAGTGCCCAGTGGGTTAGGTTTCAGGAAATGGGAGAAGGAAGGTGGTAGAACCTGCTCAGCAAGACAGTCACGTAGAAAGCGAAGCTGATTCTTACGACGCCTGGTAACAATAAGAGCAGCCTCATAAGAACGAAAGAGGGGTTTAAAAGAAGGAAGAACATTAAAAAAGTTAGAAAGAATAAGACGCTTACCTGCGGGGTCCATAAATAACAAGGCACAATACCGTGACTGGAACAATACACACACAACCCGCACATATAAAAAGAGAGGAGCTTACGACGACGTTTCGGTCCGACTTGGACCATTTACAAAGTCACACTAACATGAAGGACAGGTGGAAGGGGTATTTATAGGCAGGCAGACAGGGGAGGGTACAAGAGAGTGGGGAAATAATGGAGTAAGCAGTGGTGGAGAAGTAATGGAGGTAGTAGTGCCCTCCCCTGTCTGCCTGCCTATAAATACCCCTTCCACCTGTCCTTCGTGTTAGTGTGACTTTGTAAATGGTCCAAGTCGGACCGAAACGTCATCGTAAGCTCCTCTCTTTTTATATGTGCGGGTTGTGTGTGCACTGGTATTTAGTTACAATAATTATTTCTATATTTACTTATTCAGTGACAGTAGTTATTTACAGTGGACCCCCGAGTTTCGGTCATAATTCATTCCAGAAGGCTGCTCAAGTGCCATTACCGAACGAATTTACTCCCTTAAGGAATAATGTCAAGTAGGTTAGTCCATTTCAGACCCCCAAAAATACACTTACAAAAGCACTTACAATATTATACTTACATAATTGTACGATTTCCGAGGTGACCGAAACTCGGGGGTCCACTGTATTTACTTATTAATTTAGCATATATTCATATTCGACATGATATTTTCAACTTATGATGGGTTCGTCGGTACGTGACCCCATTGTTAGTCGAGGACCACCTGTACAATATGTGTTAAAAACTTAGACACGAGCTAATAAATTTTATTTTGGTCTAAGGCCAGTCTTCAGATTCCACCCAGGAGTCTCCTGTACCCACTAGAGGGAACTACGAACCCCTTAATAATGGTAGGTGGCATTTTGATGGTGCGATAATGAAAAACACCATTGGGAGGTGGAATGGTGGATGAGTTGTGTGTTTTCTGTGGTCGTGAGAGCTGGTAGTGTGTGTGTAGTGTGTGTACTCACCTAGTTGTGGTTGCAGGGGTCGAGTCATAGCTCCTGGCCCTGCATCTTCACTGGCCTCTACTGGGTCACTCTCCCTGCGCCATGAGTTTATCGTAACTCATCAGTGGGTTGATCAGGCCCTGAGCCACCATGAGGCCTGGTCACAGACCGGGTCATGGGGGCGTTGACCCCCGGAACCCTCTCCAGGTACACTCCAGTGTACAGGGTCCTGAATGACTCCTTATTAAGATGTCGGAATGCTGTTCTTAGGTTTGCCAGGCGCCCGTATGCTGCAGCATTTATATGGTTGATGTGCACCTCAGGAGATGTGCCCGGTGTTATACTCGCCCCAAGATCCTTTTCCTTGAGTGAGGTTTGTAGGCTCTGGCCCTCTAGACTGTACTCCATCTGTGGTCTTCTTTGCCCTTCCCCAATCTTCATGACTTTGCACTCGGTGGGGTTGAACTCCAGGAGCCAGTTGCTGGACCAGGCTTGCAGCCTGTCCAGATCCCTCTGTAGTTCTGCCTGGTCCTCGTCAGATTGAATTCTTCTCATCAACTTCACATCATCTGCATGTGTGTGTGTGTGTGTGTGTGTGTGTATGTATGTATGTGTACTCACCTAATTGTACTCACCTAATTGTGGTTGCAGGGGTCGAGACTCAGCTCCTGGCTCTGCCTCTGCGCTGTCCGCTACTGGGTCTCTGCTCTCCCTGCTCCATGAGCTTTATCATACCTTGTCTTAAAACTATGTATGGTTCCCGCCTCCACTATATCGTTCGCTAGACTATTCCACTTCCTAACTACTCTATGGCTGAAGAATTGCTTCCTAACATCCCTTTGACTCATCTGAGTCTTCAGCTTCCAGTTGTGTCCCCTTGTTTCTGTGTTCCTCTCTGGAACATCCTGTCACTATCTACCTTGTCGATTCCCCGCAGTATTTTGTATGTCATTATCATGTCTCCTCGAACCCTTCTGTCCTCCAGTGTTGTTAGTCCTATTTCCCTCAACCTTTCTTCATAGGGCAGTCCCCTGAGTTGTGGAACTAGCCTTGTCGCAAACCTTTGTGTGTGTGTTAGTTACCATTTTGTCCTAGGCACATGTCGATTAGACACTAGGCCTGTTGTATGTATGTGTGTGTGTGTGTGTGTGTGTAACGAAACACTTCAAAATGTTTCGGCCCCGCCGGAAATTGAACCCGGGCCCTCCGTGCGTGAAGCAAGAGCGCTAGCCACCATGCCATCGGTGTGTGTGTGTGTGTGTGTGTGTTTAGTGTGTGTGTATGTGTTTAGTGTGTGTGTGTGTGTGTTTAGTGTGTGTGTGTGTGTGTGTGTTTAGTGTGTGTGTGTTTAGTGTGTGTGTGTTTAGTGTGTGTGTGTGTGTGTTACCACAAAAGCATTTGAGTGTTTTTGTTTTGTAATAATGTTAAAGCTTTGCTAGTTGAATGATGTTAATATTTTTGTTAGTCAAATAACATTATGATTTATCTAGTCAGATAATGTTAAAGATTTTGTAGTTGCATAACTAGTCCGCTATTTTTCACGTGGCATTTTCATTTTTGGTCATGCACGGGGCTGGATTAAAATGAGGGGCTGGGTTTCTATATAATACGAACCTCGCAAAACACGGGTCTAGGTTGTTTGGATGCACACGCATGATTGCTTTATGCATGATTGCTTTATGCATGATTGCTTTATGCATGATTGCTTTATGCATGATTGCTTTATGCATGATTGCTTTATGCATGATTGCTTTATGCATGATTGCTTTATGCATGATTGCTTTATGCATGATTGCTTTATGCATGATTGCTTTATGCATGATTGCTTTATGCATGATTGCTTTATGCATGATTGCTTTATGCATGATTGCTTTATGCATGATTGCTTTATGCATGATTGCTTTATGCATGATTGCTTTATGCATGATTGCTTTACAAATGATTGCTTTACACATGATTGCTTTACACATGATTGCTTTACACATGATTGTTTTACAAATGATTACCATTCTAGGGAGGTACATAGATGCTGGTGTAGGGCTCTTGATGCAAAGCATTGAACTCCCTCCCTTTGACACAAAAGAGACAAAAATTTAGTTTCTTTGTTTTCAGCCGCCCGCCTCGGTGGGAGATGGTCCATGTATTGAAAAAAATTAGTACAGTTAGCTCTTATAAATCTCAGTCTAATACAGTGGACCCCGGATTTCGTACTGCTCCCAACTCGAACAGTTATGTAAGTGTATTTTTGTAAGTGCTTTTGTAAGTGTATTTTTGGGGGTCTGAAACGGACTAATCTAATTTACATTCGTCCCATGGGAACAAATTCGTCGTAACGGCACTCAAATAGCCTTCTGGAAAGAATTATTGACGAAATCCGGGGTTCACTGTATGTTTTTTGTAAATGCGATTGAAAAGCGTTCATTGAAAATTCATTAGCACGTACGGTGAAGGCCTTTCCACACGCTATTCAGTTTTGAAAATACAGGTGCTTCTCAATTTACGATGGACTTATGTTCAAAAATCAAATAAAAATCAAAACTTTTATTTCTTTACTAAGGTTACATTTCATAATTTGATTGGTACAAAGAAAGCCACTATCGTGCCGAGACATTTCCGACAGACTTATCCCTTAACCCTTTCAGGGTCCGTGCCGTAGTTCTACGGCTTTGAGTTCTGGGTCCAAACCGTAGTTCTACGTCATGAGCTCAGCTCACTCAGATAAGCTTTGAGCAGTAAATATGGGCCTAGATATGAGAGAATACATCTATGTGGTAAGTGTGCACCACAAAACAAATCCTGCAGCACACAGTGCATAATGAGAGAAAAAACTGAAACCCGTAATTTTCGATTAAAACAGTGACTTTGCAGTGTTGTTTCGTATATTTTTTATAGTTGTATTTGCGATTTCTTGGTCTCATTTGATAGAATGGAAGATATATTACAGCTATAGAGATGATTTTGATTGGTTTTAGTACTGGAAATGGCTTGAAACTGAGCTCAAAGTAGCGGAAATGTTCAATTTTTGCCGATAATCAAGAGTAAACAAATGACCTCACACGTCTAATACTCACCAGCTGGTAGGTCTAATATACGTTCACAAATGTGGTGATATTATTTGTATAATTATTACAATATTGCATAACATTAAATCTTCCATTTTTTGGTTTGAATAAAAATTCATTATGTGAATAAAAAATCAAAATGGAATTCATTTGTAAAGACTGAAAAAGTAACTAATGAACAGAGGAAATGTTAGTTTAGTGCCAGAAATGCCTGCACTTTTTATTTTGCACCCTATTTTGAAATTGGAATATTTTGAACTTTGAGTTAAATTGGCTAAATTACCAATTTCCAATCACTTTATTTTGTAGTTGAAACAGTTGACTAGGCGATTTCTTGTGCTCAATCGATAGAATAGAAGTAATACTAGTGAAATAGTTAAGAATTTGGTTGACTGGAATAATGTAATTGGCCTAAAATGGGAGTCAAAGTCGGCAAAATCGCTGATGCGTAAATATCGCTGACACATAAAATTCGAGAGCATAATTTCGTCAATTTACAATCAAATTTCTATTTTGTTTTATTACTTTCAGAAAAAGATTTCTACCATTTCATAAGAAAAATAAGAAATTTGTTTTTGGAAAATTCTTGGACACTGGCACACCCTTCCAAAAGTGGCCATGGACCCTGAAAGGGTTAAACTGTTCACACGTAGATCTACGTTGACGTGCGTAGCACACTGAATATTTTGAGAAAAATAAATTGTTCTTTTTGTTTAAAATGAAGAGAGCATTTTTTTGGCATCCCGATTTTGTAATATTGAGCACACTGAGTGCACAGACCCATTCTCTAATGTCTAGGCAACTCTGGCTTATCGTGGCAAGGTTAAAAGTATTTAAAAAAAAACGTAGATCTATGTTCGGAGCACTACGCATGTCAACGTAGATCTACGTGTGGACAGTTTAAGGGTTAACCTAATACATATACTTAAAAACTTATTTAAGTCTAGACAGGTGAAGATTGGTAGATTACAAATATTCAATATTTTACTCTAGTATTATTAATATGAGGTCATACAATTATTGATACAAACATACATTTTTAAGTTTGTAATAATGGCTTAATAGTTAAGGGATAATAAAATATTTGGGAGAGTTGTTTTAAATTTGGTTAGAGTTTAGTATAGTGTGGATATGGTTGTTATTGAGAGATTAGGTGATTTTTGAGTATATTCCTAAATTGATTTGTGGGCAGGGGACCTCTTGCTGTTTCGGGCAAAGAGTTCCAGATCTTCGGGCCCTTTACAGTCAACCCCCGGTGCTCGACGGCATCGGAGGTCGTCCAAATCGGTGTTCAACGGTTTTTTTACAAGAATTTGGCTCGGCATTAGGCGGCCGCCAATACCGAGGCAATTGTCCCGGACGCATACGCGTGGCCCGTGGCCCAGCTGGGCGCCCAGGCACTCAGTGTGCTATTGTTTACAAGCGAGCGACCACTACCCACACACCACCCACGCATTCATACCATATATATTGTCATTATTCCAGTGTTTTTAGTGCTTGCAACTGCTAAATAAGCCACCATGGGCCCCAAGAAAGCTCCTAGTGCCAAGCCTGTGGTAAAGAATGTCAGAAATACGGTAGAATTGAAGGAGGAGATGATAGCAAAATATGAAAGTGGAGTGCGTGTCACTGAGCTGGCCAGGCTCTATGGCAAATCCTATTCAACCATCTCTTCCATTTTGGCCAAGAGAAAGGAAATCAAGGATGCTGTTGTTGCGAAAGGTGCAAGTATGGTCACAAAACAGAGATCTCAAGTGCTGGAACAAGTGGAAACTTTGTTGTTGGTGTGGATCAACGAGAAACAATTAGCAGGAGATAGTGTTACGCGGGCAATAATATGTGAAAAAGCAAGGCAGTTGCATGATGATCTCGTTAAGAAAATGCCTGCAACGAGTGCTGAAGTGAATGAATTTAAAGCCAGCAAAGGCTGGTTTGACAGATTTAAGAAGCGAAGTGCCATACATAGTGTTGTGAGGCATAGTGAGGCAGCCAGTTCTGACAAAAGTGCGGCTGAAAAATATGTGCAGGAATTCCAGGGTACATAGAGGCTGAACAATTCCAACCCCAACAAGTGTTCAATTGTGACGAAACAGGCCTGTTTTGGAAGAAAATGCCCAACCGGACCTTCATTACACAGGAGAAAAAGGCACTCCCAGGACATAAGCCTATGAAAGACAGGCTAACTTTGATGCTTTGTGCTAATGCCAGTGGTGATTGTAAAGTGAAGCCTTTACTGGTGTATCATTCTGAAAATCCCGAGTGTTTGGCAGATGCGGTATCACCAAGTCACTAGGGAAATTTTCCTTTATTGGTTCAAAATGTGTTTGGCCCCAGTGTGAAATATCTCGAGGAAAATAATTTGCCACTTAAGTGCCTCCTGATAATGGACAATGCTCCTGGTCATCCTCGAGACTTGGCAGAGGAAATTGTGCAGGGCTGTGAGTTCATCAATAGTGAAGTTCTTGCCCCTAATACCACTCCTCTCCTCCAGCCCATGGACCAGCAGGTCATTTGCAACTTTAAAAAACTCTACACCAAAGCAATGTTTGAAAAGTGCTTTGAAGTGACCCCAGACATGGGTATGACCCTAAAAGAGTTTTGGAAAGATCATTTCCATATCCTGCATTGTGTAAAGCTTATAGGTAAGGCTTGGGAGGGAGTGACTACCAGGACTTTGAACTCTGCCTGAGAAAATTGTGGCCAGACTGTGTCCTAGATTTTGAAGGTTTTGGGGCTGAGCCTCAGAACCTGAGCCTGTTGTGCAATAAATTGTGGAACTGGGCAAGTCCATGGGGTTGGATGTTTGTACCGAGGATGTGGAACAGTTGGTGGAGGAGCACAATGAAGAGCTAACCACTGAAGATCTGCAAGAGCTTCAACAGCAACAACAGACCACAGTTCAGGAAAATGGTCCAGAGGAGGAGGTGGTGGAACCGAGATGGAAGAAGGTGCCTTCTTCAAAAATTAAGGAGATTTGTGCCCAATGGACTAATGTGCAAACATTTATGTATGATTATCACCCTAACCAAGATGTTGCAGGCCGTATATGCGACATGTTTAATGACAATGTCTTGTCACATTTTAGGGACATTTTAAAGAACCGCCAGACACAGAGCTCCCTGAACAGATTTTTTTGAGAGAGGGGTCCAGTGACTCTCAAGCTGGTCCTAGTGGCATTAAAAGAAAAGGCCAGTAACCCCAGAAAAGAACTTGCCACCTGCAGTGTTAATGGAAGGGGATTTCCCTTCCAAACACTAGCATACTACTCCACCTTCTCCCCTCCTCCTGTCCTCCACACATCAACAACTCTTCAATAAATGTAAGTGACATGTTATTGTACTATTTATTTTTATTTTTTTTATAAAATTGTGTTTAATTTAATGTCAAAAAGTTCTAAAAAATATTTTATTTTAATACTTTTGGATGTCTGGAACGGATTAATTTTATTTCTATTATTTCTTATGTGGAAAATAGAATCGGAGTTCTACCAAACCGGTGGTCGACGGGCCCTCTGTGACGGATTGCCGACGAGAACCGGGGGCTCACAGTATGTAGTAGGCACAATAATAAGTGTGAATGTTTTGTATATAAGTAAGTTGAAGCTTTGAAGAGTGGTGGGGTGGGTTGTCTGGTGCTGGAGTTTGTGATCATCCGCACCGCTGCATTTGTTGGCTTATTGAAGGTTTGATGTGATTGGCTGTGGTAGATCCCAAGCACAAATACTCACAGGTGAGGTAAGGGTATATTAGAGAGTGATATAAGGTAAGGAAGGCCATTTGGGGTACATAGTATCGTATCTTGGAAAGGATACCTACTGTTTTGGAAACTTTCTTAGTTATATGCTGGATGTGGGTCTGAAATTTAAGATTACAGTCCAGGTGGAGACCTAGAAATTTGCTCTCAGTGTCTTGTAATGGGTGAACCATTTATCAATATGTTTAGCTGGATATTTAATGTTCTGTTTCCAAAAAACATAAAGTAGATTTTGTCTATATTGAGAGTAAGTTTGTTGTTCGTCATCCAGTTTGATATTTTATGTAGCTCGCTGTTTACAGTGTTACTAAGTATAGCCGGGTTTGTGGGAGAAGATGTAAGTGATGTTATCTGAAAATGGAACTGGTTTAAGGAGTCGCGATGCATTTGGGAGATCGTTGATGTAAATATGAAAGACTAGAGGACCTAGGGCACTTCCCAGTGGCACTTCAACAACTACAGGCTGAGTATTGGAGGTCACGCCATTTGTGTATACATACTGGTGTCTACCACTAAGATAAGATTTTAAGTAATTGAGAGAGTGTCCTCTGGCCCCGTAATGCTCTAGTTTTAGGTGCAAGATATTGTGGTCTACTGTATCAAATGTTTTCCGTAGGTCTATGAAGAGCCCCAGAGGATATAATTTTCAAGTGCTGTATAAAGTAATTTGAGCATCTAAATAATTGCATCATTCATGCTTTTTTTCGACCTAAACCCAAACTGGCAGGGGTTCAGTATGTTGTGAGATAGGAGGTAGGAATAGATATGTTTATGTATTATTTTTTAGAAGATTTTAGAGAGTAAAGGCAAGTTAGATATTGGTCTGTAGTTATTTAGTTCTGTAGAATCGCCTCCTTTGAGGATCGGGGTGACCCTTGCCGTCTTGAGTATGGATGGCAATAATGGGGGACAGCACACGAGTTGTTTTTTATACTACATGATTGGTGGCAAGTTATTTAGGTCTCCTGCCTTGTTTTTTAATGATTAAACTATTAGTGAGACTTCAGTAGGATTTGTTGGTGCTATATATAGAGTATGTGGGTAATTACCAGTGAGGTAGTCTTGTGGCTGAGTATTTGCTTTTGGATTTTGCTTGCTAGTTTTGATCCTATGCTAGAAAAGAAGACATTAAGTTCGTTGGCAGTGTCTACCTGGAGTCTACCTGGAGAGAATTCCAGGGGTCAACGCCCCCGCGGCCCGGTCTGTGACCAGGCCTCCTGTTGGACCAGAGCCTGATCAACCAGGCTGTTACTGCTGGCCGCACGCAGTCCAACGTACGAACCACAGCCCGGCTGATCAGGTACCGACTTGAGGTGCCTGTCCAGTGCCTGCTTGAAGACAGCCAGGGGCTTGTTGGTAATCCCCTGATGTTTCTGGGAGGCAGTGAACAATCTTGGGCCCTCACACTTATTGTGTTGTCCCCAACGTGCTAGTGGCACCCCCGCTCTTCATTGGGGATGTTCACGCTGCCGGTCTTTTTTCTTTCGTACGGAGTGATTTTTGTGTGCAAGTTTGGTACTAAGCCCTCGAGAATTTTCCATGTGTATATAATAATGTATCTCTCCCGCCTGCGTTCTAGAGAGTACAGGTTTAGGAACTTCAAGCGTTCCCAGTAGTTGAGGTGGTTTATCGCACTTTGCGTGCGGGAAGGTTCTCTGTACATTTTCAAGGTCAGCAATTTCACCCGCCTTGAAAGGTGCAGTTAGTGTGCAGCAATATTCCAGCCTAGATAGAACAAGCGATCTGTAAAGTGTCAACATGGGCTTGGCATCCCTTGTTTTGAAGGTTCTCATTATCCAT
>WNWK01039174.1:0-17580 GCA_009830355.1 Cherax destructor
GAACAAATTAAAAGAATATTTTCGAACCCTCCTGTCCTAAAATTCCAGATGTTAACAAGTTTTTGTCTCCGAACAGATGCCTCTCATTCTGGACTCGGTGCTGTGTTACTTCAGTATTACGATGAGACACCGTTCCCGGTATCTTTTGCTAGATAGAAGCTTCTACCACGGGAAGAAAGATACTCTACTGGGGAAAAGGAATGTTACGCCTTAGTGTGGGGTATAAGTAGATTCAAATACTACTTGTATGGAAACCCTTCATACTTGAAACTGATCACAAGCCACTCATGTATTTAGAAAACTTCAAAGGTACAAATAGCAGACTCTTGAGATGGGCTTTGGCTATTCAGGCCTACAAGTTTAAAGTTATTTATATCTCTGGCTCTGAAAACCACTTTTCAGATTGGCTGAGCCGAGGTTGTACATAGTGCTTTTCCCTCTGTTTAACTTATTACCTTCGTCCATAAGTTTTGGAAAGGGGTATTGTGAGGAAAAATAGTCTAATTATGGGTTAAGGTTGTTATTCTGCCGGCGGTCATTCCGGGTTCAGCCGGTGCTACCCTCTTGCGGGCCGAATCAGAACCCCCACCCTTTTACGTGGTAGTTACCTTACCTGGTGACAGTGAAACTGTGGAGAGACAGACACCTCCCTCTTCTCCTGAACAGGTAAGGTGCTCTACCAAGGGTATTTTAATTGTGGTTAATTTAAAGTTACCAGTAATTTCTACCATCTTAAAGTAAACATGTTATCCTTTTTCTTTCTTACATGTTATAAGAACATAAGAACATAAGAAAGAAGGAACACTGCAGCAGGCCTACTGGCCCATGCGAGGCAGGTCCAAATCTCCAACGGCTAAGCCAATGCCCCACCCCAGCCAGGTCAGGTTACATTCACTTAAGGAAGGAGCACTGCATCTGACCTAGTAGCACAACCTAGTCAGGACCAATTCACACCCCAACCGCACCCACTCATATAATTGTCCAGCCGACCACCTGGTCAGGTCACTTCCACTTAAGGATTAGTACAGGTCAGGTTACATTCACTTAAGGAAGAGCACTGCATCTGACCTAGTACAAGCTCACACCCATCCACACCCACTCATTATTTATCTAACCTATTTTTAAAACTACACAACGTCTTAGCATCTATGACGGTACTCGGGAGTTTGTTCCACTCATCCACAACTCTATTACCAAACCAGTGCTTTCCTATATCCTTCCTGAATCTGAACTTTTCCAACTTGAAACCATTGCTGCGAGTCCTGTCTTGGTTGGATATTTTCAGCACGCTATTTACATCCCCTTTGTTTATTCCTGTTTTCCATTTGTACACCTCAATCATATCCCCCTAATTCTACGCCTTTCTAGAGTGCAGATTCAGGGCCCTCAGTCTATCCTCATAGGGAAGATTTCTGATACATGAGATCAACTTTGTCATCCTCCTCTGTACGTTTTCCAGTGCATTTATATCCATTCTGTAATACGGTGACCAGAACTGTGCAGCATAATCTAAATGAGGCCTAACCAAAGATATATAGAGTTGAAGAACAACCTGAGGACTTCTGTTATTTATACTTCTTGATATGAAGCCAAGGATTCTGTTAGCTTTATGCGAACACTTATGCACTGTTGTCTAGGCTTCAGATTACTACTAACCAGAACTCCTAAATCCTTCTCGCAATTACAAGTAATAAGATCTATATTATTCAGCTTATATGTGGCATGGTTATTGTCCTGCCCAACATTTAGAACTTTGCATTTGTTTACATTAAACTGCATCTGCCACTTCTCCGACCACTGCATCAGTCTATTCAAATCATCCTGGAGTGCTCTAATGTCCTCGTTTGAATGAATTGGACGGCCTATTTTGGTGTCATCAGCAAATTTACTTATGCTACTATTTATTCCCTCATCTATGTCGTTTATGTAAATTGTAAACAACAGGGCCCAAAACTGACCCCTGTGGAACACCACTTGAGACACGCCCCCATTCTGATTTCTCTCCATTTATGCAAACTCTCTGCCGCCTATTAGTCAACCATGCCTCTACCCAGGAAAAAATTTCTCCTCCTATTCCGTGTGCCTTAAGTTTCCTCAGTAGCCTCTGATGTGGAACTTTATCGAAAGCCTTACTGAAGTCCATATACACAATATCATATTCATTACCATGATCTACTTCCTCAAACACCTTAGTGAAAAAAGTTAGTAAATTCGTAAGACATGAACGCCCCTTTGTAAAACCGTGTTGAGATTCATTAATCAATTTATGCTTTTCAAGATGGCTACGAATTGCCTCGGCAATTATTGATTCCATAAATTTACCAACTATGGAGGTAAGGCTTATTGGTCTATAGTTCGAAGCTAAGGACCTGTCACCTGCCTTGTAAATAGGTATTACATTTTGCCCTTTTCCACTTGTCTGGCACTATGCCAGTTTGTAGTGATATATTGAAAAGATTTGCCAAAGGTTTGCTAAGTTCCTCTTTACATTCCTTTAAAACTCTTGCAAACAGTTCATCAGGGCCTGGGAGTTTGTTAGGTTTTAATTTCTCTATTTGTCTGAGGACCATGTCACTAGTTACCCCAATCGAGCATAGTCTGTTATCTTCCAGCTCTACATAATTTATTATTTCTGGAATTCTGCTAGTATCTTCCTGAGTAAAAACTGAGAGGAAGTAAGTATTGAAAATTTCACACATATCCTTATCACTGTCCGTGATCTGTCTGAGTTACTCTTAAGTGGGCCTATCTTGTCCCTAATCTTACTTCTGTATACCTGAAAGAACCCTTTGGGTTAGTCTTCGAATCCCTTGCGACCTTAGCCTCATAATCCCTTTTGCTTTTCTTATTCCTTTTTTATTTCTCTCTTTAATTGAAAATATTGATTTCTTATCTGTCCATCCCCTCTTTTGATACGCCTATATATGCCTCTCTTTTGACCAATGAGATGTTTTAATCTATTGTTCATCCATTTAGGATCATTTTGTTAGATCTAATTTCCCTACTTGGAACAAAGTTGTCTGGGCAGCTAGAACTATGCTCTGAAAAACGTCATATTGGCAGCCAAAACCATCTACCTGACCCATAGTCAGGTCATCCCATTAGCCCACCTAGGTAATTTCTCAGCCCCATGAAGTCGGCTACACGAAAGTCTGGAACTGAGACTTGATTGCAGTTACCTGGGTAATTCCATGATATATTAAAACTAAGTGATTTGTGATCGCTTTCCCCAAGCTCTTCATTAACCTCAAGATTATTAATTAGTGATTCTTTGTTAGCAAGAACCAAATCAAGCAAGTTGCTACCTCTAGTTGGTTCTGTCACAAACTGTTTTAAAAACAATCCTGAACCGTATCAAGAAAGTCACTAGACTCAAGATTACCTGTCACATTGTTCCAATCAATGTGTCTAAGTTAAATCTCCCATTAACACAACATTTTCATATCTAGACGCCTTATGAATTTCGTCCCATAGCAGCTTACTGCGCTCCCTATCCAGGCTTGGGGTCTGTAAATCACACCCAAAATTAATTTTCACGACCCTCGAGAAACTGTAGCCAAACAGATTCTGTGTCAGCTGTTTCTAATCTTATATCTTGTCTAACACAACAATTTAAATTATCTCTGACATACATCGCCACTCCACCACCCTTCCTGTTGACCCTATCAGTGTGGAATAGTTTGTAACCCTGAATGTTGCACTCGGAAGGCATTTCTCTATCTTTCAGGTTGAACCAGGTCTCTGTTATAGCAATAATATCTATATTACCTGCACTTGCAAGTAATCTTAGCTCATCTATCTTATTTCTTAGACTCCTACTATTTGTATAGTAAACCTCAAGGAGCTAGTCACTCGTTGCCCTCTACTATCTCTCTTTGTTTGTTGATCAATTGTTTTGCATTTACAAACAACTTTATTTTGAATCTTATCTTTTAAACATAACCCTGGGGTATCCTGGAAATATCTGCTGTTTCCAGGCCTAATACCACAGCCTGATTGTTTCCCACAAACACCCATACCTCTATAATCTATCAGTTTAAAGTCCTAGACAAGTCTCGAATGACCCCCTCAATCGAATTGGCTAATGCAACCACTCCAGCCCCAGAGAGATGAACCCCATCCCTTGCATACATATCACGTTTGCCATAGAATTTGTCCCAGTTATCAATGAAGGGAATTGCAAGTTCCTTGCAGTACCTGTCTAGCCAGCAATTTATACCAATTGCCCTAGACATCCATTCATTGCCCACTCCCTTTCTAGGCAAAATGCTACATATGATTGGCAGCTCTGCTGCTGGCCTGGTCAGCTGGTACAGACGCCAGTTTTGAAGGAGCTAGATATACGTCTCTCTGACTTGGGTTTTGTCTACTCTTCCGCTTCAAAATCTTGCGTACCTCGACCAAGTGGCATACGAGAATTCTTAACTACCCAGGATAACCATCCAACATCTCTTCTACATCAGAGACTCAACCTGGGCTTATATTCTCCTACTCTCCATCCTGCCAGAACCACAAAGGTCTATTTTATATATTTTATTAAAAACTTAAAATTCTTAGTTTATTTCATATCCAAGAGTCTTTATTTGTTTTTATTATTTTTCCATTATTATTTGTTCAGGTGGAAGGCGTTCCCTGACAATCGCCTCTTGCTAACTCTTCCTTCTCCTTCCTTTTCTTATTACCCAATCTTTATCTTTCCTCCTGCTATCCTCTAACATTTTCCATAATTTCCACAACATGACAGTACCGTAGCTAAAACCGTACCAGAAAATCACAATTTTTCACTTGCTTTCATACAGAATCTATATTCATCCACTCTGAAGAAAAATAATTAAGTTTAAACACGCTCAGACGGGAATTATACTAGTGACACTTGCAGATATTCAGAAAAAAATAATGACTTCTAGGAAGTGGATACTATTATAGATATACAAGGAGAGTTTCTTCATTATAAAGGATTATAACCAATACAGTAATGAAGGCAGATAGACGTTAAACTTATTCATCAACCTAAAACTTATTCGAGTGTCAAAAATACTTTTTGATACATATGCTAAGCTTAACACAGGCTCAGTTAAAGTGGGTTATCAACAGTGACACCTGAATCCACATGTAGTGGACACCTAAACACACTGACGCATACAATAAAATTATAAAATCGTCAAATGTAATGGTTACCTGTAGTGATTTCACTACAAATAATATCAATTCAACTCACCCAATTCTTTTGGTGACTTGTGACAATCTGATTCTTACCATACCTGATGCAATACTCTGGTTGGCTATAGGATGGTTTATTGGTGGTACCCTGGCAAGGTGGCCAGGTGCAAGGAGGGTCGCCAGGTGCAAGGAGGAGGGCCACCAGATGCAAGGAGGGTCGCCAGGTGCAAGGAGGATGGTCGACAGATGCAAGGAGGGTCGCCAGGTGCAAGGAGAGGGTCGCCTGCAAGGAGGGTCGCCAGGTGCAAGGAGGGTCGCCAGGTGCAAGGAGGGTCGCCAGGTGCAAGGAGGGTCGCCAGATGCGAGGAGGAGGGTCGCAAGATGCAAGGAGGAGGTTGCCAGATGCAAGGAGGAGGGTCGCCAGATGCAAGGAGGGTCGCCAGGTGCAAGGAGGGTCGCCAGGTGCAGGAGGGTCGCCAGGTGCAAGGAGGGTCGCCAGATGCAAGGAGGAGGGTCGCAAGGAGGAGGGTTGCCAGATGCAAGGAGGAGGGTCTCCAAGTGCAAGGAGGAGGGTCGCCAGATGCAAGGAGGAGGTCGCCAGATGCAAGGAGGAGGTCGCCAGATGCGAGGAGGAGGGTCGCCAGATGTAAGGAGGAGGGTCACCAGATGCAAGGAGGGTCGACTGATGCAAGGAGGAGGGTCGTAAGATGCAAGAGGAGGGTCGACATATGCAAGGAGGAGGGTCGACATATGCAAGGAGGAGGGTCGACATATGCAAGGAGGAGGTCGCCAGATGCAAGGAGGAGGGTCGACAGATGCAAGGAGGAGGTTCGACTGATGCAAGGAGGAGGTTCGACTGATGCAAGGAGGAGGTCGACCGATGCAAGGAGGAGGTCGACAGATGCAAGGAGGAAGGTCGACAGATGCATGGAGGGTCGCCTGATGCAAGGAGGAGGATCGACTGATGCAAGGAGGAGGTCGACTGATGCAAGGAGGAGGTCGACTGATGCAAGGAGGAGGGTCGACAGATGCAGGAGGAAGGTCGACAGATGCAAGGAGGGTCGCCAGGTGCAAGGAGGAGGGTCGACATAGGCGAGGAGGAGGGTCGACTGATGCAAGGAGGAGGGTCGATAGATGCAAGGAGGAGGTTCGACTGATGCAAGGAGGGTCGACTGATGCAAGGAGGAGGGTCGATAGATGCAAGGAGGGTCGCCAGATGTACGGAGGAGGGTCGACAGATGCAAGGAGGAGGGTCGACAGATGAAGGAGGAGGTCGACAGATGCAAGGAGGAGTCGCCAGATGCAAGGAGGGTCGCCAGATGTACGGAGGAGGTCACCAGATGCAGGAGGGTCGACTGATGCAGGAGGAGGTTCGCCAGAAGCAGGAGGAGGTCGACATTTGCAGAGGAGGTCGACAGATGCAGAGGAGGGTCGACTGATGCAGAAGGAGGGTCGACAGATGCAAGGAGGGGTCGACATATGCAAAGAGTAGGGTAGACAGATGCAAGGAGGTCGCCAGGTGCAGGAGGAGGTCGACATATGCAAGGAGGAGGGTCGATAGATGCAGGAGGAGGGTCGCAGATGCAGGAGGAGGGTCGACAGATGCAAGGGAGGGTCGACAGATGCAGGAGGAGGTTCGACTGATGCAGAGGAGGTCGACCGATGCAAGGAGGAGGGTCGACAGATGCAGGAGGAAGGTCGACAGATGCATGGAGGGTCGCCAGGTGCAGGAGGAGGTCGACTGATGCAAGGAGGAGGTCGACAGATGCAGAGGAGGGTCGACTGATGCAAGGAGGAGGTCGACAGATGCAAGGAGAAGGTCGACAGATGCAAGGAGGTCGCCAGGTGCAGGAGGAGGGTCGACAGATGCAAGGAGGAGGTCGACAGATGCAAGGGAGGGTCGACAGATGCAAGGAGGAGGTCGATAGATGCAAGGAGGAGGTTCGACTGATGCAGGAGGAGGGTCGACTGATGCAAGGAGGAGGTCGAAGATGCAGGAGGAGGGTCGACTGATGAAGGAGGAGGGTCGACAGATGCAGAGGAAGGTCGACAGATGCAAGGAGGGTCGCCAGGTGCAGGAGGAGGGTCGACAGATGCAGAGGAGGTCGACAGATGCAAGGTGGAGGTCGACAGATGCAGGAGGAGGGTCGCCAGATGCGAGGAGGAGGTCGCCAGATGTACGGAGGAGTCCAGATGCAAGGAGGTTCGCCAGAAGCAGGAGGAGTGTCGACATATGCAGGAGGAGGTCGACAGATGCAAGGAGGAGGTCGACTGATGCAGAGGAGGTCGACGATGCAAGGAGGGTCGACATATGCAAGGAGTAGGGTAGACAGATGCAGAGGAGGGTCGACATATGCAAGGAGGTCGACTGATGCAAGGAGGACGTTCGACTGATGCGAGGAGGTCGACAGATGCAAGGAGGAGGGTCGACAGATGCAAGGAGGAGGGTCGACAGATGCAGGAGGATGGTCGACTGATGCAGAGGAGGGTCGACATATGCAAGGAGGAGGGTCGACAGATGCAAGGAGGGTCGACTGATGCAAGAAGGAGGGTCGACAGGTGCAAGGAGGAGGATCGACATATGCAAGGAGTAGGGTAGACAGATGCAGGAGGAGGGTCGACATATGCGAGGAGGGTCGACTGATCAAGGAGGAGTCGACTGATGCAGGAAGAGGTCGACGATGCAAGGAGGAGGTCGACAGATGCAAGAGGAAGGTCGACAGATGCAGGAGGGTCGCCAGGTGCAAGAGGGTCGACATTTGCAAGAGGAGGGTCCCAGATGAAGGAGAGGGTGACATGGCAGGAGAGTGACAGATGCAAGGAGGAGGGTCGACTGATGAAGGAGAGGTCGACGATGCAAGGAGGAGGGTCGATGATGCAAGGAGAAGGTCGACGAGCGGAGGTCGCAGGTGCAAGGAGGGTCGAGATGCAAGGAGGAGTTCGACTGATGCAGGGAAGGTCACAGATGCAGGATGCAAGGAGGAGGGTCGACAGATGCAAGGAGGATGGTCGACTGATGAAGAGGGGTCGACAGATGCAAGGAGGAGGGTCGACATGAAGGAGGGTGACAGATGCAAGGGAGGGGTCGACAGTTGCAAGGAGGAGGTCGACTGATGCAAGGAGGGTCGACAGATGCAAGGAGGGTCGCACAGATGCAAGGAGGAGGTCGACAGATGCAAGGAGGAAGGTCGACAGATGCAAGGAGGGTCGCCAGGTGCAAGGAGGAGGGTCGACAGATGCAGGAGGAGGGTCGCCAGATGCAAGGAGGAGGGTCGACATGAAGCGAGGAGGAGAGTGACAGATGCAAGGAGGAGGGTCGACTGATGCAAGGAGGATGGTCGATAGATGCAAGGAGGAGGGTCGACGATGCAAGGAGGAGGGTCGACTGATGCAAGGAGGAGGGTCGACTGATGCAAGAGGAGGGTCGAAAACAATATTAAAACAACACCAATAAGAATATAAGAAAGGAGGAACACTGCTGTAGGCCTGTTGACCCATACTGGGCTAGGATAGTGATTTTTGAGTTATCAGAACAGAGGGAGAAGGGAGGACTGACCGAGGACAAGGTCAACAGTTAAAAGACAGCAGAAAAGAAAAAAAAACACTTCCTGGTCACCAGGCGACTCACTTCAGTGAGTCAGGGACCTGGTTCATAGGTGGCGCTGATATATACGCTCTTTGAAGTATAAAGGGCAGTGTCAAAGACCAAAATCACATGAATTCTTCTTTATGTATGCAGTCATATACTACATACAGATACGTCATTACCCCTCCCCCATCCTCACAATACCCATGTTCTAACTTTGACCCCAGGGCTGACTTATGTTTGTACCCCTGTTCTAACTTTGACCCCAGGGCTGACTTATGGTTGTACCCCTGTTCTAACTTTGACCCCAGGGCTGAGTTATGTTTGTACCCCTGTTCTACCTCTGACCCGAGAGGGAGAGACGAGTGGGTAGTGATTAATCAGTCTGAAGAAACAGACACCATGAACAGATGTTTTTACTAAAAATAGAGACTTGTGTTGTCCCTTTGCTTGCACGTTGACCGTCTTGGTGAGTCCATTGTAAGAGACAACAGTGGTGACTATTATCCGTTTGGGTTGCCTTCACTTAAGTTGTTTTGTTATTTTCCACGCCCACTTTGTCTCTTACCCACCATGCACACCACTTCTTCCTTTCACTTTTCTTTTAATGTGTGGGGAGTGTCCTATGAATGCTGATAATAAGTAGACAATGGATGAGTTGATAAATTAGACATAAGAGCAACATTTGGGTATCTTACCATAATCTAGATACCTAGATGTTGCACACGTGTCTAATTCATCATCTGGTTGGTATTATATTTCACTAGTATATACAACGGATGAGTCGCTTATCTTTGTGTACCGTCGATGTCCTGGCAGCCGCAGCCCAAAGCCCGTCCAATAATAGACGGTGCGTTGTACCCGTAGCTGTAATAGAGAAAATGACGGCGGTAGGGAATTAGCTTATAGTATATTATTTACTGTTTCATTTCGTATCACGTTATTGAAGGACGTTGTTGTACCTGAGTTGGATTAATCGCTCATGTATCACGGTTCAGAAGACGTTTGTCTATAACATATCCTAAACAGATTAGTGAAGTATCTTTGGGGACGGGTTCTATAAATTCATATTTATCTTGGCTCTGTGACGTTGAGCCATTTGACACTACCGTGTAAACAAACCAGTGTATGGGTTAGGATGGAACTCGCGGCGAGTGAGTCATAAAATTCCAGGCCAGCGTGTACACTACCGTGTACTTAGTATATGTAACCCAAGAATGATGGCTTGGTGGAAGGTGCGTCGTCCATTCCACAATAATTACAGGGATGTCGACATCCCTGAATGTTCTTTTAGACACGTTTGAACACTGTTCTTGAGGCACTAAAGTTCAACAGTATTAGGAAGTACACTTGCGGAGTTTTTCACACACTCGTAAACCGCTGCACACTTCAAAAAATATGAAGTACACTGATAGACATTGTTCAGATGTCACCTGACTGACTGACTTTGGTTCACGTCATCACTTTTTCATGGTTCATCAGTATACCACGGAAGACAGTTCATAAGTGGTTCATCAATATACCACGGAAGACACTTCATAAGTGAATGCCTTCGCTCGGCCGGATTTCCGCGGTTTCAGTGTTTCAACACGGCGTAGACGTGACCTCAGACACTCTGGTCTAAGACTGACTCATTTGTTCGCAGAAATTTGACTTCCTTGAATGCTTAATTCATTTTTCTGGTTAGTAAGCATCAAGGATTGGAGATAATGCTGGTGAATATTTCACAAAGGCTGTTTCCGTGGAAATTAATGATTCACCGTGGCAGGTCCTGCCTCGGAACGCACCGTCTATCAACTAACCCCCATCCTTCAGCACTGCCCTGCCCGAGGAACAACAAATTACTGATATAAGGCCAACTTGCAATGATGACACCCTTGCTATGTAACCATGTCAGTAATATCAAGGCGTCCTTAACTTTATTTTTTCCATACTATATCATTAGGCTAGGGCCTTATATTATGTAACTACGAAGTTGAGGCAAATATTACGACAGAGGCAAATAATAAGGCTAGCCTTATTATTTGCCTCTGTAATCTTTTAATTACCGCCCATCGAGATAAATAATTTGTCCAAGAACTGGACCTCAACTATGAAAGGTATTTTTGTTTATCTTATCCAGTAACTTCTGTTTACCTGGAGAGAGAGAGAGAGAAAGTTCCAGGGGTCAGCGCCCCCGCGGGCCGGTCTGTGACCAGGCATGACTCACGAAATCGTAATGACACGATTGCAAACAAACCATATCACGGGTGGGGTTCGAACCCGTGGTATGGTTTGTGACCAGGTCTCTGTCAGCGAACACCTGGCATAGGTGACCAGTCTTCATTTCTTGGTGAGAAATGAGGACAAAGCAACATGTCCTTATAGGGCGAGGTCTGCATAGTTCACCCCCATCGTACTTGAGATGAACCTTAAGTGCGTATCCTTAATTATTTGTATAATAAGCAACTCAATATGCGTATCTGTTGTTATCTGCGGTGGTAATGAGGGAGGGTCCAGCTGTTTTAAGCGTTGCTCTTTTAACTATCTACTTATAAGAAATGCCGACCTGGGCTGTTAGTTTATTCACTCTCTAAGGTGAATCCTATTGGTCTACAACTCAGGTGCATGTAGCAAGACACATCTGATTAGTTATTTTGAGTTAGGGGCGGAGCAACATATATTTCTTTTAAGCAAGCCGAGAATGGCAACAAGAAGATAGATAGGGTCCAGCTCCTTGGATGGAGGACAGGCGAGGCTGAGGTTATCCTAGACTCTTAAGGAAACCTTCTAAAATGGATCGCCTCTAACTTTATTTAGTTGTTAGTCTACTTTTTATTCCCACTTTTCATGGTGCAATAGTTCATTGCAATAACCCCCCGTATAGTGTTACATTATATCCCTCCCAGTAACTTTGTTCAAGTAGTAATAAGTAATTGACTTCTTCATATATTTTTATATCATTTGTATATCAGTTGATGGATATGGGATTCCACAATTAAGAAGCAGCTACTGTCTGCAGGATGGATATAGGGATTATATTAAACTAGCTTCTACCATCAATAGTATTTATGTTGTTTGAATCATCTGACTGCTGGACATAAAGAGTAAGCTGCCGAGAATAATCAAGGTCAGTGTTTGGAGCTCTCAGGATCTTTATCAAGTCTACTTGATAAAAATATTTGCAGATCGAAACATTGCCTACCTAGTTAATAGGGTGGTAGACAGCAGCCACCCAGGGAAGTACTACCGTCTTACCAAGTGTGAAACGGAAACCTGTAAATGTTTTACATGATGGTAGGATTGCTGGTGTCTCTTTTCTGTCTCATAAACACAGAGGATAACAGGTATATCTTGCTACTTCTCCTTCCACTTAGGTCACACTTCACATGCATGTGCACGCATATATATACACACACCCATCTGGGTTTATTCCTATTTTCTTAATAGTTCTTGTTCTTTATTTCCTTTTATCTCCATGGGGAAGTTGGAAAAGAATTATTCCTCTGTAAGCCATGCGTGTCGTAAGAGGAGACTAAAATACCAGGAGCAAGGGGCTAGTAACCCCTTCTCCTGTATAAATTACTAAATTTAAAAAGAAAAACTTTCGGTTTTCTTTATAGTTCACCCTTCCTCGGTGGGATACAGCCGGTGTGTTGAAAAAAATTGTCTCAATAAAAGCTTGTTGTGCAGAGTATATATTGTCTTCAAGTTAGTGAGTGTCGTCCACAGTGTGTTAGTTGCTTGCTCACTAAAATGGCCGCTTCAGCGATAAAACTAAAACTAAGATTTTATTAGAATTTGCCGCCGAAGCGGCTACTTTTTTGTGCACCTCAACACCATCCTGTAGGCGAAAGCTCAAGAATATATGGATACGCAAAAAGCCTAGGAACTATATATATATCAAGAGCACATCTGGATACATATTTACAAATTTAGAGTTCATCTGTAGCAAGTTTCAAGAATTAAGTCACAATATCGTGGCTCGAACAATTCATAAAAAAACTGCATTTAGTAGAGAAACTTTATGGCAACGTTTCGGGCTGTCTTGGACCATTGTCAAGTCACAACTGGGGCGAAAAAAATAAAGAAGGCCTGAAAGAATATGGTAAAGGCCTTGGTAAGAAGGGAGTGGCAGCTTCGCATACACACAGATGATTAAACTAAATGCATCTAAATTAAAATTAATTGATCTCACAGTATGTATTATTCCAGTTTTTACCCTGAACTTCCATTTTCTTTCCATATAGCGAATTCATTACGGTGAAGCACGGAGGCTACACTCTCCTTGCCAGGGAACTATTGCAGTTACTCTTGCCAAAAGACAGACAGACAGACGATATCCCTTAGCTGATTTGCATGTACGCGAGACCTAGCCGGCTATAAACTAGTTAGGCTTCATCAGTTGGGTGTAGAACCAGGTCAAATTACCCAATAAGAGAGATGCTCTTCCCAACTGCGGCACACTGACGCAGCCTCCGACCTTCAGGCAATGTGATAAATCACTGGCATCATCCTTCAAGATGCTGAGATACTTGTTTCACCTCTGTTAGGACTTGAAGATGGTATAATTGGAGCAACACACACACGACCAGTCAAGAGGCGAGGCCAGGAACTATGAATCGACCCTTGCAACCACAATTAGGTGAGTACACACACAGATACACACATACACACACACATACACACACACACTAACACACGTGTATATATATATATATATATATATATATATATATATATATATATATATATATATATATATATATATATATATATACTATATATATATATATATATATATATATATATATATATATATATATATATATATATATATATATATATATATATATATATATATATATCGTCCGAATATGTTAAACTTTGGCTTAAATAGCAACGCTCTTCTTGCCGAATAAGGCAAGCGAAAATTTGTGTATGCAATAATTTCGCAAAAATCATTCTGAAAATAACGAAAAAAATATATATTTTATTATGATTGTTTATTATTAAATTATTGTAAACTTATCTAAAACATATTTAGTTGGATTAGGCTAAATTAAATTGCGCTTGTTATAATAATGTTAGGTAAGTTTACTAAGGTTCTTTTGGAAAAAAAATATTAATTTTTACACTAACATAAATGAAAAAAATATATCTTTAAACGTATAAGAGAAAATTTTAGAAAGGGCTTAATTTTAAATGAGTCCTTGCTAATTGACCAGTTTTACCTATTCGGCACCACACACACACACACACACACACACAGGAGCTGAGTCTCGGCCCCTGCAACCACAATTAGGTGAGTACACACACACACACACACACACACACACACACACACACACACACACATATATATATATATATATATATATATTATTTATTTATTTACTTATTAACACATCGGCCGTTTCCCACCAAGGGAGGGTTACCCGAAAAAGAAGAAACACTTCCATCATCATTCTCTCCATCACTGTATTGCCAGATGCACTCCTAAACTACAGTTAAAAAACTGCAACATCTATACCTCTCCTTCAGAGTGCAGGCACTGTACTTTCCACCTCCAGGACTCAAGTCCGGCCTGCCGGTTTCCCTGAATCCCTTCATAAATGTTACCTTGCTTACACTCCAATAGTACGACGTCATAAAAACCATTTGTCTTCACTCGCTCCTAACACTCTCACGCACGCTTGCCGGAAGTCCAAGCCCCTCGCACACAAAACCTGCTTTACCCTCTCCCTTAAACCATCCATAAGCCGACACCCTACCCCACCTTCGTTCCACTACAGATTTATACGCTCTTCAAGTCATTCTATTTCGTTCCATCCTCTCTAAATCTCCGAACCCTCCTCAGCCCTCTGGATAATACTTTTAGTAACCCCACACCTCTTCCTAATTTCCAAACTACAGATTATCTACATTATATTCACACTGGACATTGCCCTGAGACACGACATCTCCACTACTTCTTGCCTTCTCCTTGTTGCAATATTCACCACCCATGTTTCACACGCATATAAGAGCATTGGTATAACTATAAACTCATACGTTCCCCTCTTTGCTTCCGTGGATAACGTTCTTTGTCTCCAAAGACTCCTCATTGCACCACTCAACTTTTGCCCCTCATCAGTTCTGTGATTCACCTCGTCTTTCATAGACCCATCTGCTGACAAGTCCACCTCCAAATATCTGAATACATTCACTTCCTCCATACTCCCTCCCTCCAATCTGATATCCAATCTTTCATTACCTAATTTTTTTATCCTCATCACCTTACTCTTTCCTACATTCACTTTTAATTTTATTCTTTTACATACCCTACCAAACTCGTCCACAAACCTCTGCAACTTCTCTTCAGAATCTCCCAAAAGCACAGTGTCATTAGCAAAAAGCAACTGTGACAACTCGCACTTTGTGTTAGATTCTTTTTCGTTTAATCCCACACCTCTTGCCAACACCTGAGCATTCACTTGTTTTACAACCCCATACCTGGAGTATACCTGGAGAGGGTTTCGGGGTTCAACGCCCCCGTGGCCGGTCTGAGACCAGGCCTCGTGGTGGATCACAGTCTGATCAACCAGGCTGTTATTGCTGGCCGCACATAAACCGACATAAGAACCACAGGCCACCTGTTCAGGTAATGACTTTAGGTGCCTGTCTAGCGCCTTCTTGAAGACAGCCATGGGTCTACTGGTAATCCCCTTTATGTTCAATATTTAAATATATTGAACAACTATGGTGACATCACACATCCCTGGCAAATAATCTCCCTCTCTTCTACATACTCTAACCTAGCTCTGCTGGGTGCTTGGTTCTTGTAGGATTGCGTGGTCCTGTGGGTTAGAGCTCCATATGTGATTTTCGCTCACCATGAGGCGGGCCAAAACGACATGGGTTCGAATCCTCGGTTAGTCGCAGTGTTGTTATTGATTCAATACCACTCGTTCGTGGTTACAATAATATAAAATATTGCTCGTGGAGGCAAGTGGTATTCATATTATGCAAATATCGCAAACCAAGCAATACAGGATGCAAAGCAACCACGGGGGGGAGTGGAATGATAGCTCTAGGCCTTTCGTATTGTGTGTAGTTGATTGCAAGTGTGAGTTTGAGGGGAAATACTATGCTCACAAACAGGGAATGGCTATGGGTAATCCGTTGTCCCCTTTATTGAGCAATCTGTATATGGAATTTTTCGAGGCTAGACTGTTGAAAGATATCCTGCCATATAGAGTTATATGGTTCAGATATGTGGATGACATCTTGGGTCTTTGGCCAAATGATATGGCCCTTGATACATTTTTACTAAGACTTAACGCTTTAGTCCCGTCTATTAAATTCACCGTGGAGAAAGAGGTGGAGTGTAAACTCCCATTCTTAGATGTGTTGATACACCGGGTTGATAGAAAGTTTAAGTTTACAGTATATAGGAAGACCACCAATGTGTGCTCATACATTCACTATTATTCCAACCATGAGACTTGGAGTCAAAAAGAGTGTATTTCTTACTATGTTTCTGAGAGCCTGTAGAGTGTACAGTCCGGAGTTCCTAGATGAAGAAATTGGGAAAATATTTGACATTGGCATGAAACTGCGATATCCTAAAGTGTTTATGGAATCTGCCTTACTGGCAGCTAAAATTTTTTATTATAGAACAGAACCTAGGATAACACCTCAGACCAAGAATGTGCTGGTCCTCCCATTTAACGAGAATTTATCTATCCTGCCGAATGCTCTTAGAAGATTTAATATACAAGTAGTATTTAAAAATTCACGGATGGTTAGAAGCATTCTGATAAAGAATTCACCCCAACAACATGCTGGTGGTGTCTACAGAGTTGGTTGCAACGGTTGCAGTCTCTCTTATTTGGGACAAACAGGAAAACCATTGAGGTGAGAATTTCCTAGCACCGTTACTCAATACGTACAACACAAGAGTCGAACGTGATTTTCAACCATGTTAGAGCTTGTAATAACCCGGCAAATTGTCGGGAAGCAAGAGTCATCTTCCCTTGTTCCTCTGGCTTGAAAGTAATATTGTAGAATCGGCAATTATTAAGCATGATAGGCATTCATTATACAATATCAGTGTCGGGTTATTCAAATTAGATGCGTTTTTAGTTGAGGCAATAGTACACAGTCTAAAATTGGGTTCTTATATGAATGCATTTGACTGTCTTAAATGTAGTTTCACGAGTTGGGGGTCCAGGGACCAGGCAGCAACAAGGCTGCTCCTATATTTTGCCATTCCCTGGGCCGTTGAGACTCCAGCAATGGTCTATTTGCAGGAACTGTTGCAACAACATACAAGGAACTTACAGTGACAAGAAAACTGACGGTGACTACAGCGAAATGGACCAAATATGACCAAAAGAGGAGACCGGCATTCAAAATACCAGACCCGCTACCAGACGTACAATCCTGACAAGCAACGTTTACCACTACACTGAAGTGACTAAGTAAGTAAGTAAGTAAGTTTATTCAGGTATACACAAATACAGTTACATAGATTATCATACATAGCAGCATATGTGTGGAAAACCTAGGATAACCCAAAAAGTCAGACAGAGTGACTTATTTCCATTTGGGTCCATTTAATACCTTAATATTAGACACTAGTAGATACTAGTTATTATACTAAAATTAAAAGGAATAAGGAAAAAAGTTATTTTTCATGTACATGTATGTTGTCTAAAAAAATCATTCTCCTCCCTTTCTGTCGCTACATTCATTAGGGACCTTTTTTGGGTTTTCTTCTTGAACTGGCTCATGCTATGACTGGCTTTGACATGTGCAGGCAGTCTGTTCCATTCCTTTATTGTTTTACAATAAAAAGGGGTTTGAAGCCT
>WNWK01039175.1:0-17580 GCA_009830355.1 Cherax destructor
AGCTGTCTTCCTGACAGGTTTTCCCCTGATCCATTGGAGTCCCTTTCCCATGTTATCCTCCTGGTCCTCCACTTTTGCACCATCTCTTGTGTGGAACTGTGTCAAACGTTTTTTTACAGCCCAAAAAAGAATCTCCCACCCCTCTCTCTCTTGTCTTACTGCTGTCACTCTGTCATAGAACCCCGTAGGTTTGTGAAAAGGTTTTCCCCATCCCTGAAACCGTGTTGGCCCCAATGATAAGCGTTCCTTTCTGGGTGTTCCACCACTCTTCTTTTGATAATCTTCTCGATGACTTTGCATACTATACATGTCAGTGACACTGGTCTGTAGTTTAGTCCTCATGTCTGTCCCCTTTTTTTTTAAAAATTGGGACAACATTTGCGTCTTCCATTCGGGTTTCACGATTGGTCGTTTTCTCGCCTTCATATCCCCCCTTTCATGAAAATTTACAATCTGGGACATGTCCTCTTCCCTATTTCTGGGGTGATGTTCTCAATCTCCTTTTTCTGCCTGCCGTCTTTCAGGTGTGTCCTTCCCTCGCTCTCCGGACCCCCGAAAAACACTGTTTCGCCCCTCCCCTTCTTCCTTTTCCCCCTCTGTGACTCTGGTTCCTGTCTGACATGGCCTTTTTCTACCTTTTTTTTCCTGTAGCTCTTGGTCATGGCGTCCCTCTGTTTTGACCTATACCCCTCTCCACCTGCACCCGCTCTTCCCCCTTCCTCCTTGGCCCTGCTTGGCAGGTATAGCCTTTAGTGTGTTATATCTCCCTTCCTTGCGTTGGGCCCCCGTTCAGTAGGGGTACCAGCTTCAGATACTTTTCTTCTTGGTCAGTACCCCAGTAACCCACTTCAGTCTGTTTACCTCATTTCTGGGGCCCTTATCCTGGCTATTGCAGCTTCGACTTGTGACTCCCAAGTCTTTTCTCCTTCCCAACCCTTTTTTTTAATTTTCATTCTTCCTTACCAGAACCATTCTCCCTGATCCCCGGATCCTTAGTCCCCAACATTTTTTTTTAAAAGGAGAGAGAGAAAAGGGGGAGGGAAAAAATGAGAGAGAAGGACGGGAGAGGGGAAAGGGGATATAGGAGAGAAGAAGGGAGGGGGAAAAAAAAGGGAGAAAGAGGGGAAAAAAAAAAAGGGAAAGGGAAAAATGAGGGGGAAAGGAAAGAAAAGAAAAGGGAAAAAAAGGGGAAAAAAGAAAAAGGGGGAAGAAAAAGGGGAAGAGAGAGAGAGAAAGGGGAAATAGGAGGATTTTGTGTGTGTGTGTGAGTGTTGGGATGTGTGTGGGTGTGGCGGGTGATGGTATTCGTGTGTTTGGGGGAGGGGGGTGGGTGTGTTATGTATGAGTGTTGAGTGTGTGCAGTGTACTCACCCCAATTTTGGTGGAGAGAGAGAAAATGGTAGGTGAAAAAAAAAAAAAGGGGGAGGGAGGAGGGGGAAAGCCTGAGGGGGGGGGAGTGGAGGACTGTTGGTCGGCCAGAGTAGGGGGGTTTAGGGGGTGTTCTTTAGGGGTGGGAAACCTTTTGGGGGGGGACCAGAGGGGAAGAGACCGTTTTCTTGTATGTGTGTGTATGGGTTGAGAGAGAGGGAGAGGATGTGTCAGATCAGCTTTCAGGTGTGAAAAACCCTTTTGCTTATTTGTGTTTTTATGCGCATCTATGTTTTTGTGCCTAGAAATACTCCTCACTGCTATTATCAATATTAGAAATAAAATACTTATACTAATACTAGTAAATCTAATAAATATAATACTAATGCTGCTAATACTATACTCAGCTTCTACAAGTGCCTGAACACGTGTTTGTGTGTGTGTACTCACCTAGTTTTTGGGCGGGGGTCGAGAAATGCTCATGGCCCTCCCTCTACACTGGCCGCTCTGGGTCACTTCCCGCGCCATGAGCTTTATATACCTATTCTTAAAGCTATGTATGGAACCTGCCTCCATACATCGCTTACCAAACTATTCCATTCCCGACCCCTGTGACTGAAGAAATACTTCTTAACATCCCCGTGATTCATCTGATCTTCAACTTCAACTGTGTCCCCTGTCAACCTTGTAATTCCCCTCAGTATTTTATATTGTTATCATGTCCCCCCCTATTTTCCTGTCCTCCAGTGTCGTCAGGTCGATTTCCCCTTTAACCCTCCTCTAGGACCTCCCCTTTGCTCCGGGGCTAGTCTTGTTGCAAACCTTTTCACTTTCTCTAGTTTCTTTACGTGCTTGGCTAGGTGTGGGTTCCAAACTGGTGATGCATCCCCGAGGCCAAAGTACACAGTGTACAGGGTCCGAAAGATTCCTTAAAGATGTGGAATGTGTTTTTGGTTTTCTAGGCGCTCGTATGCTGCAGCAGTGATTTGGTTGATGTGCGCCTCAGGAGATGTGCCTAGTTTATACTCACCCCCAAAATCTTTTTTTTCCCTTTAGTGAGGTTTGTGTCTCTGGCCCCCCAGACTGTACTCCTCTGGGTCTTTTTGCCCTTTTTCATTCTTCATGACTTTGCACTTGGTGGGGGAACTCTGGGGCCCAAACGCTGGACCAGGGTTGCGTGTCCAGATCCCCCTTAGTTCTGCCTGGTCCGTCCGTTTGAATTCTTTCATCAACTTCACATCATCTGCAAACAGGGACACTTCAGTCATTCCTTCCGCCGTCGTTCACAAATCCCGAAATAGCACTGGTCCTAGGACTGATCCCTTTGGCACCCGCTGTTTCAGGTGCTCCTCGACCCCTCGCCACGTACCATGACTCGCTATTTCTTCCGGACAGGTATTCCCTGACCCATTGCAGAGCCTTCCCTGTTATTCCTGCCGGGTCCTCTAGCTTTTGCACTAATTTTTTGTGTGGAACTTTTCAAACGTTTTTGCAGCCCAAGAAAATGCAATCTCCCCCCCTCTCTCTCTTGTCTTATCCGTCACCCTGTCTAGAACTCCCGTAGGTTTTAAGCAGGATTTTCCCCTCCTAAACCATGCTGTCTTCTTTTATAAGCTCGTTTCTTTCTAGGTGTTCCCCCTCTCTTCTCCTTTATCTTCTAATGACCTTTCATACTATACATGTCAATGAAACTGGTCTTATTTATCCCCAGTCTTCTCCTTTTTTTAAAAATTTGGGGCTACATTTTTTTTCTTCCATACCTCATATTCGCCCTGTTTCGATGGGTGTGTTGAAGATTGTTGCTAGTGGTACACATAACCCTTACTCCCTCTCTTAGGATCCATGGAGAAATGTTATCTGGCCCCCTCGCCTGTTTTTGTGTGTGTGTGTGTGTGTGTGTGTGTGTGTGTGTGTGTGTGTGTTTGATGGTGCCCTCACTGGGTTATGATGATTCATCAATCTTATCTCCCTCTTATCAATGCTGTTTTTTCTCTAATTCTATTAATAGCTGGCATGGTGGTGACCCTTAGCCCAGTGTCAGAGACCAGTAATTCTCACACAACAGCAACCACATTGGGATTACTTGCCCCTGGCAGTGGAGCGGGGGACAAGCTGCTGCTTCTCCTCCTTGTTGTCTCTGATTTACCTCTAAGACTTTTTTAAATCCTTCACCCATGATAAAGTATATCCATTTATCTCATACACAACACGTTCCTCAAGTGTTTTCACTTTTCACTTTTTTAAATTACACTTCACTTTTGTAAATTAAATTATTTATAATGACCAACCTGCTATGACGTCACCATTTCCGGGAGCCCTGCCCCCCCTTTCCCCTGGTTTTTTTTGTTTTTTTTTACTTTTCTTCGTTTTCTTTTTCTTTGTAACCGCTGTATGCTCCCCACATTTGCTCGTTAAAACCTCTTAACTCTTGCCTGTTTGTGTGTGTGTGTGTGAAGATACGCACAGGGAACAGTACTTGTAGTCTTTGTGTGCCTTCAAATAAAAGGGGGGAATAAAAGAACAAAAAAATTTCCATTATATTTTTACAGTTTTCAATGAGGGAAGAAAAAAATTAGCACATGGACACAGCCAGAAAACTTGAAATAACGTATTTAAAATAGATTCAAAAACGTAACTTAAATCGAGTTTAAAGTTTTCATTGACTAGCTACTCCTTGTTGGGTGAGTTGCGTGAGAACTTGGTCTCATCTGTCTGACCTATAGTCTAGGGTGTTTGGTGGGTGAAATTTCTGGAGCAGCTTTGTGTGTGTCCCCCCCGATAATTCTACAGTTTTTCTGTAGACCAGCTAAACAAGACCTAGTTTCCATCCCAAAAAGGTCACTAGGGGTGGTAAAACGCTGACTTAAAAGTGGGGAAGGGAAGCATTCGGGGGGTGAAGGGATGGATTCCCGGGTGCATGAACCAGGGGAAAACGAGGTTGTTGAGGCAAAAATTGGAGAAGTGAGGAAAAAGGGGAAAAATATGGGGTGAACAGATGAATTCCTAGATACACGAACCTGGGAATTGAATACTGGTTTTGAGGCAGGCCCTGGGGGAAAGGGGAGACATTTGCAGGCGGATGGAGTGATTCCGGCCTCATGAACCTGGGCATGAATACTGGGTTTTTTAGGCAGACCTTGAGGAAGTGAGGAAGGAGAATATCTGAGGGGGCACAAAAGGGCTCCTGGACACATGCACCGAGACAGGCGAGGCTGATTTTGGGGGGTGAGGAAGGGAAGACATCTGGGGACCACGGATGGATTCCTCGAAACATGAACCTGTGGGCGGGGTCTGTTGTTGGGGAGACCTTGGGGAAGTGGGCAAGAGGGAAATTTGAAAGGACGCAGATGGACTCCGGACACAGACCTGGATGGACCTTAAAAACGAACCACTGCCCTCCCGGTGGCAGTTCAGGGTCAGAGATAACTCTTGAGGCTGACAATGGTCTCAAAAAACCCTTTTTTATATATAATATTTTATCTCTGCAGTTTGCCTTAACTCATTTCCTTAGGTGTAGATATATGTTGCAATGACTGACAGTCGCAGTCACTTCCATTTTTTGGTGAAGTGAGAAAGACGTAAAATATGTTCATTTGTTTGGAAAATGTGTGCATGGTATGGTGTTAAGTACAGCTTCTTCATCTGCAGTCTTGTATGATGTAACTTCAGCTGCTGCATCTTATTTGACCCCAGTATAGAAGACTATCTTCCTGAGCTTGTGCCAGGTAAATGTGGCACTTTTGCTGGTCACCGTCAGCCATAGTTCGACAAACACCGCCATTTAAGTGCAAAATATTCGACTTTTTCTTAATATTAAGCCTCATATCAATCAAATCCTTGTCTAGTCTTCTTAATATTATCTTATGTAGCCATTTTAAGCCATTTTCACGTGGTATACCTAAATTCAAAGATGAAAGAGGTGAATGACACTTAAGACTTTCTTTTTCCTTCATGCAATGGAATCACCGACAAGAATGCAACATTTATAGTAGCATCGTTTTGCTATCCACGAGCTTAGTGGAGCCACTGCAAACAATACAGGAATACACAGGATGTATATATATAGGTAGCATTGTGAAGTGAAAAATAACATGCACAAAATTCCTTGAATTATCCTTAATCGATATTTCAACCACTAATAAAGGCAGTATCGTCATCTCTGAAACTTTAGCAAAGTTATCCTCAAAACAATGAACCACGCCATCATATAACAACTACTACTACTTCTACTATTACTATTACCACTATTATTAATACTGTGATTACCAAGACTTCTAATTCTACATCTACTGTTGCTACTACTACACTTGGTACAACTACTTCTACTCCTACTAGTACTACTTTCACTTCTACTGTTACTACTACTTTTACTTCCACTGCCACTACTACTATTGTTATTATTATTTCTACTGGTACTATTACTTTTATTTCCGCTGCTACTACTAGTACTACTAACAATAATATTACTTCTACTTCTGCTGCTGATACTACTACGACTACTAATTCTTCTAGTATTACTTCTGTACTACTACTATTATTACTAATTCTACTTCTACTACTACTATTACAACTACTACTATCACTACTGCTAATTCTACCTCTACTACTCTTACTACGTCTGCTACTGTTACTACTATTATTACTTCAAGTACCTACAACTTGGGCCAATTAGGCTACTGCAGGGCTTATGTCTCACGACACTGTAATAAAACGATTGTAAACAAACCACGGAACGGTGGGGCTTGATCCCAGGCTTACGCACTGGCTTTGACGACGCAAATCCCACTCATTCCATTGTTTGCAGTGCTTATGCCTTTTCATCTCACATTGTTACCAGTATGAATCATCGTGTCCAGTAACAACTTGACAATGGTCTGAAGACAGAAACGTTGCCACAATAAAATGTCACATAAGTTGTTCAAGTGTTCTTTTTACCTAATAAGGACACTGTGGGATGTAAATGTCTTAACACTGTTCGCTAAGCGGATTCTCATCTTGTTAAGGATACAAATGCAACTAATGTGACATTTTATTGTGGCAACGTTTCGGTCTCCAGGAGCTTTGTCAAGCCGTTACAAACAATACATGGACACAGAGGGTATATATATATATGCTCAGAGGAGGTGTAATACTAGTGGTGGTGGTAGTAGTAGAGACATAAGTTTAGTAGTAGTAGTAATACAATAAGGTAGAACAATCAACTTGCACATGAGGTAAAGGTGAAAGCAATTTCTTGGGTAGCACAAAAATATAGGTTAGACAAACTTTTTATGTTGGAGGTTGGATTAGAGAAGACCTGTATCAGTGTTCCACCTCTGCGAAGTTCTTTGTGAGTATTAGCAGGAGAGACTATGTGATGGCAGGGTTTACTGTTTTCAGGAGGATTCTTGCTAAGACTTCAGAGATGGTGAAGCTGCCTTTGTTTTGTTTAACTGTGTTAGAAACAGCGATAAGTAATGATTCAAGGCACTTGCGTCTACGGAAATTAGTTTTTTGATTACTAATCGGGCGTCTTTGAATTTCATGAGATGATTGTTGGAATTCCGGTGTTGTACGCAGGCGTTGTTCAGGTTATCGTTCCTACATGCATTAATGTGTTCATTGAGGCGAAACGTTTACAATAAAGATACCCAGATGTTGCACATGTGTTATTTCACATCTCCACAGGGTATATTAAACCCTGCGTTGATTGGTTCATGGTGCTTGGATTTTGTCCTGGTTAGATCCTTTATAGAAGTGCTGGAAGCGATGGCGACTCTGGTGTTAGCTTTAGCAGTACTTTAGAAATGTTGGATGCAACCTGGCTGTTGGGAAGAATTATAACTTTGTTTGGAGTGGTGTTAGTGCGTGGAGAATTAATGATCTGAAGAGTTCTTCTTATGCAATCTTTGATAAAAACAGGAAGGAAAATGTAAATCAGTGAAGGTTTGGTGAATGTATGTACATTCCTTGTCAAGAAACTCAGGCCTACAAATTCGTAAGCTCTTAGGAAGAATCCGATGATGATGCCCTTTTGGTCTTAGTATCTTGACTGGAATAAAAGTGTGTGAGATCATTTTTATTTGTAGGTTTCCGTAAACTTGAAATCTTAGGTTGTTATCTACTTTGTGGATGAGGACGTCTAGAAAGGGTAGCTTGTCTTTGGGACTCTTCTTCTAGTGTAAACTGGATCGCCGGTTCAATTTGCGTTGAGCGTTCCCCTGAAGCTTCCGTACATCAAAACGTTTGGGAGTTATTACGAGGACGTCGTCCACGTAACATAACCAAGTGACGCTTGAGGGGATGATGTTGGCGAAGTGTTCAGCCTCTAGGTGTTCCATGTCATGTTAGGGTAAGACGGCACTGATGGGTGACCCCATTCCCATGCCGTATGTTTGTTTGTAGAGCCTGTTATTGAAAAAAAAAACAGTTGAAATTAACACAGAGTTCAATAAGGTCAACCGGGAGGTAGAGGAAGGTTAAGGTCCTGATTGACTTTACGTCTACAAAGAACATCGATGGCTTGTGTGGTAGGTACTTTAGTGAAAGGGAAGTCACGTCCAAACTGCTTAGTTTTTTGTTTCGGTTGGAGAGGTTTCGGATGCGGTTGAGAAGGTCGCCTGAATGTTTAAGATGAGCGGGCTGATGGTCCCCAGAAGGCAGGAAAGATGTGCCGATTAGGTAAAACTTGGATTTTGGGTTAATAGCAACGCCATCTTGCCATATAAGACAAGTGAAAATTTGTGTATGCAATAATTTCGCAAAATCATTCTGAACCTAACGAAAAAATATATTTATTGTGTTTGTTTATTATTAAATTATTGTAAAGTTCTAAAATATATTTAGTTTGGGGTTTGGTTAATTTAAATTGTGCTTGTCATAATAGTTAGGGAAGTTTTCTAAGATTCTTTTGGTTCAAAATTAAAATAGTTTACATCAACATAAATGAAAAAAATGTTTTAAACGTATAAAGATAATTTTAGAAAGGACTTAAATTTTTGATGAGTTCTTGCTAATTGACCAGTTTTTCCTATTAGGCACTACATATATATATATATATATATATATATATATATATATATATATATATATATATATATATATATATATATATATATATATATATATATATATGTCGTGCCGATTAGGGAAAACTGGTCAATGCAAGAACTCATCTAAAATTAAGTCCTTTCTAAAATTTTCTCTTATACGTTTAAAGAATATATTTTTCATTTATGTTAATGTAAAATTTATAATTTTGTACCAGAAACTTAGAAAACCTACTAACCTTATTACAACAAGCGCAATTTAATTAGCTAACCCAACTAAATATATTTTAGATACGTTAACATTAATTTAATAATAAACAAACACAATGAAATATATTTTTCGTTATGTTCAGAATGATTTTGGCGAAATTATTGCATACACAAATTTTCACTTGTCTTATATGGCAAGGTGAGCGTTGCTATTTAGTAAATCGTGTTTATAATCGAGCATATATATATATATATATATATATATATATATGTCGTGCCGATTAGGTAAAACTGGTCAATTAGCAAGAACTCATTTAAAATTAAGTCCTTTCTAAAATTTTCTCTTATACGTTTAAAGATATATTTTTTTCATTTATGTTAATGTAAAAATTTATAATTTTGTACCAAGAGAAACTTTGAAAACCTACCTAACCTTATTACAACAAGCGCAATTTAATTTAGCCTAACCCAACTAAATATATTTTAGATACGTTAACATTAATTTAATAATAAACAAACACAATTAAATATATTTTTTTCGTTAGATTCAGAATTATTTTTGCGATATTATTGCATACACAAATTTTCGCTTGTCTTATATGGCAAGAAGAGCGTTGCTATTTAAGAAAATCAGTAAGTTTTACCTAATCGGCACGACATATATATATATATATATATATATATATATATATATATATATATATATATATATATATATATATATATATATATATGTCGTGCCGATTAGTAAACTGGTCAATTAGCAAGAACTCATCTAAAATTAAGTCCTTTCTAAAATTTTCTCTTATACGTTTGCAGATATATTTTTGTCATTTATGTTAATGAAAAAAATTATAATTTTGTACCAAGAGAAACTTTTAAAACCTCCCTAACCTTATTACAACAAGCGCAATTTGCAGAGGTTTTTTAACCCCAGTGGCTTCAAGCTGTTACCTTTTTTGGGATTGGTTTCGGCAAGCAGGAAAATTATCTGAGATGGAGCCATTTGTGCTCTATAACCCTTCAGAACAAAACTGGCTTAGCTACAGAAAAAAATTGCTTCCCGATAGCTGGCTTCGACAACTAGTTTACTGAAAAAAAAATGCTGTTTTCGCCTAACCAGTTCGAATGAATGATCAGGTTGTTATGCCCGCCACCCGCAGTCCAACGTATACACCACATCCCTACTGATCAATAACTGTTTTGAGAAATTGACAACTTTCTCTTGAAGACAGCAAGGGTTTGCTGGCAATTTTTGCCCGGGGTGGGGGTTCTAAACACTCATTGAGTTCTCTCTTAGTTTACTCATTGTTTCCCCGTTTTAGACTGGGTGAATCCTGCAAGTGTTCTTTTGTAGGTATTTCGGGGAAAAGGTTTTTGGGAAATGTCTCCCGTATATTCCCAAACGTATATTACGATGTATCATTGCATGTGTTCTGAGGAGTACAGTTCTAGGAAATTCAAGCACTCCCAGTAATCTAGGTGTTTGAATGAATTTATGGAAGCTGTGAAGGTTTTCTCATTTTCCAGCTAAATTTATGCCTGGGGGAGGCCCGTTAGTGCACAGAATATTCCAGCCTAGAAAACGAGTGACTTAAGGATATTATCACTGTTCTTTTCATATTTGTTCGGAATGTTCTGCTTACCCAAACCCATATTTTTTTTTGCGGTACTGATAATAAAGGTTGTGTTCTTTGGACATGAGATCTTCAGATATTATAGCTCCCATTTCTCTCAAATTTCATTTACGTTCTAGTAAATGGTTTGAATTTTTCTTCTATGATCCTGTTTTTATTTCCTTCATTTTTTATCCTCATTGAATATCATATTGTGGTCAGTAGTCCACAGGAAGACTACATCAACCGGGAGGCTCACTGTGTTTCTATGGATGGCACTTTAACATATTCTAGCGTCATCTGCAAAGGATGATTTAGTGCAATGATTTAATTCCCTGTCTATGTCATAACTGAGAATGAGGAAGACAAATGGGCAAACCCCTTTCCCTTGGGGAATAAAATTTTTCATTGTTGCAATCTTGTTTTTACAATATAATAGACGCTGATGAACTGACAGACTATTATATGTGTTGATTGGTCTGCTAGTTGAGGGCGGAGTCCACGTTTAACAGTGGTCTACTGTGGGCTTTTTTGGGAAAACTATGTAGGGCAGTGAGCCTATGATGTCATAGAGAGAATGCTGAGTTACCATCGTCTCACAAAAGGGACAATATGGATCGAATTTTTTAAAACATAAGAACTAAAGATTGATTATCAGAAATGAGGTGCGAAATAGGGAACACACACTCAAAATATATTTACACACATACAATCAAAAAAAAAACAATGCCCCAAACGGACACACTCAGGCGCCCCTCCCGCGCCCGAAAGGATGGGCCAAGAGCTGTGATTCGATCCCGGCAAACACATATAGGTGAAAAACACACACACACACACACACACGGTGATGGAAGGGAGGGTTAAAGGGTTCACTACCCACATAACAATGATCTAACACCTTCTCTCAGAAGCTTATCACCAGTGAGAGCCTTGTTCCATTGTGTTTAGCAACAAATCAAGGACACGGAACACAACACATTTCCCCAGTGTTACGTCTCCACCAGTTTTATCAAAAGGTGATGGATTGGGTGACTTTTTTAACGCAATGCTCTGTCTATTAATGAATTTATGCCCCTGTTTGTTGCTGCCCAGGAGGTGGAATGTGCCTTGTGAAAACTTATTTCAAGTTCCAAAAGGCATTTTACCTTCTTACATTCATAAATAAATATATACTAACACACACGCACGCGCACACACACACACACACACACACACACAAGGGGTCCTACGAGGAGGGGTTTAAAGGGGAAATCGACCGACGAACGGGAGGACGGAGAGATGGGGAGGACAGATAACGACATATAAGATACTGAGAGGAATTAAAAAAGGTGGACAAAGACAAAATGTTCCGAGATGGGAAAAGAAACAAGGGGACACAGTTGGAAGTTGAAGACTCGGGATGAATAAAGGGGATGTTGGAATTTTCTTCAGTCACAGAGTGGTCGGGAAGTGGAATATTTTGGGGAAGAGATGTAGTGGAGGCAGGTTCCATACATAGCTTTAAGAAGAGGTATGATAAAGCCTGGGCAGGGAGGACCCAGTAGGGGCCCGGGAAAAGGCGGGGGCCCGGAGCTGTGATCGACCCCCGCAACCCAACTAGGTGAGTAAAACACACACACACACACACACACAAAAGTAAGACTTGGTTGTGTGTATGTTTGTGCTCACCTGGTTGTGGTTGCTGGGGTCGGGCTCGGCCCCGGCCCGCCTCTTCACTTGATTTTACGGGTTGGATTCACCAACGGTTTCACTAAACATACACACACACTAACTAACGCATATACTAACACACACATTAACTAACGCATATACACACAAAAACAAAAGTAATTTTTGGGAGTGGGGTTTTTGATACCAAAGCCGACCAGTCGAAAAGACGTGACCCGCTTTTAGATAAACGCAAAACCCTCTCCCACCAGGGAGACCTGTACACACACACACACACACACACACAATTATTTATAAAATTTTGTATGGCCAGGAATCGAACCCCTATATTTTAGCACGTCCCCCCGGAAGATTGATTGCCTAGTGGGCTGACGTCTCGGAAGACGTGCTAAAATATCGGTCTGTTTTCCCCGGCCAGTCGGCACATATATATATATATATATATATATATATATATATATATATATATATATATATAAAAAACAGGGGGGGTGTTAATGTTGCAGTTTTATAACTGTAGTGTAAAGCACCCTTCGGCAAGACAGTGATGGAGTGAAGATGAATTTTTTTTCGGGCCCCCCTCCCTTGGGGGGAATCCCATGTTTAATAAAAAAAAAAAAAAT
Organism: Cherax destructor; assembly: GCA_009830355.1. Classification (NCBI taxonomy): domain Eukaryota; kingdom Metazoa; phylum Arthropoda; class Malacostraca; order Decapoda; family Parastacidae; genus Cherax; species Cherax destructor. Next base: position 12,514 of record WNWK01039175.1, read on the forward strand.
ATATATATATATATATTAATGCCCCAATAGGTAAACTGGTCAATTAGCAAGAACTCATCTAAAATTAAGTTCTTTCTAAAATTTTCTTTATACGTTTAAAGATATATTTTTTCATTTATGTTAATGGAAGAATTTATAATTTTGTACCAAGAAAAATTTTAAAAACCTACCTAACCTTATTACAACAAGCGCAATTTAATTTAACCTAACCCAACTAAATATATTTTAGATAGTTAACTTTAAATTTTAAAATAAACAAAACAATAAAATATTTTTTTTCGTTATGTTCAGAATGTTTTTGGAAAATTATTGCATACACAAATTTTCACTTGTCTTTTTGGCAAGGTGAGCGTTGCTATTTAACCCAAAATGGGTTTTTTACCTAATCGGCACGACATATATATATTATATATATATATATAAATATATATATATATATATATATATATATATATATATATATATATATATATATATATATATATATATATATATATATATATATATATATATATATTTTAAAATTTTTTGTCGTGCCGAATAAAAAAACTGGTCAATTAGCAAGAACTCATTTAAAATTAAGTTCTTTCAAAAATTATTTTTTATCCCTTTTAAAGAAAATATTTTTTCCTTTTGTTTATAAAAAATTAATAATTTTGTACCAAATAATTGGAAACTTACCTAACCTTATTAGTGTATAGTTGTGTCTTTATAGTGGTGGGCTGTGCACAGAGCATAGTGGTGATAGTGATTTCGGGAGGCAGTGAGTGCCCGATTCCGTCAGGCCTCATCACATATCCCCCACCCCCCCTCTCCTCCACCGCCCACCACATGGACGGGAAACCCCCCTCCCCCCCCACCATGAACCACATGCCATGTGCCATGTGCCATTTTCCCTTCAGCCCGCCGGGCTTACCACACAGTTTGAGGTATGGCAGATGATGCACCCGAGCCACAAAGCCAGGAACCAGTGCACCCAACAATGAAAGAAGAGTAAATGCGGTGGGGAGAGTTTCAGCACGCAACAGAGATGACCTTTTTCACAAAATGGGTGTGCAGGATCCAAGGCCCCCAGCAGGAAAACCCACAGCCTCCACAGGCAGGGGAAAATTTTAATGGCAACCCCCCACTTGCAAAAACCTTCCCCAGGCATTCAAATCCACTGCTAGCAGATTTCCATTCCAAAGACCGCCCATATGCAGCAGGGGAAATTTACAGACCTTCTTAAGCAGGTGAATGGAGGTTCCACCAATTTAAACCCCCAGGCACCATTAAAAACATGGTGCAACCTACTCCTGTTTGGCAATGTTTGTCTTGCAGTTCCTGAAAGACGAGGCAAACTGCTAACCACTTCAGTCATCAAGGGAGTGGTTTTCCCAAAAACAGATAATTGTGTCCTCTGTCCCATCATCGCAGGAATCCGAGATAGACCCAAGAAAAACTCCACTGAAAACGAAAAATTTGCGCACAGGTTAAATAAAATCGAAGAAGGAAAAAGTGGAAGAATCAGAATAATTACAAGTGACGACACTGTGCTCCCAAAGATGAGACCACAGCTCAAGCACTAGAGACAAGCATCCGACAAGGGACACCATAGCCATCAACAACAACCCTGAAGGAGGCCCCATCGCTGAACAATTATTTTGCCAGAATCTGAAGTCTTTAAGGCGATAGTGTCATTTCCAGCAGGATCTGCAGGAGGTTACACTGGGAAATTTGACCACAACACCTCAAAGAGATGGTAAACCAGTACTCCGGGGATCTGATCAATTCTTTCACCGAGTTAACAACTTTCGTCAACAACTGCCTGGCTGGGCGAATCCCCGAGTAAAATAAACCTTTTTTTTTTTTTTTTGGAACCTATTATTCAATTTGAAGAAAAAAGGGTGGGGGAACAGACCCATTTCTGTTGGTAACGCTCTTCCTCGTCTCGTTGCCAAAGCAGCAGTAAGAAACATTGCCCAGAAATGCCAGTTTACTCCAGCCATACCAACGGGGTTTGGGGTCTCTCAAGGCAGTGAAACCACAACTCATGTGGAAAGGGGCCCACATCAGGGACCTACCAGAAGCAAGGCCAGTCAAACTTGATTTTATAAATGCCTTTAATATGGGAAGATAGATGTGGTATTGCCGGCCCTTCGGGGGTCGGGTTTCCCCGTCATTTTCCCCTTTATTTCATTTCAGCTTACAGCAAACCTTTAACTTTTGATTAAAGAACAGATATTCCCCCCATCGGGGTGTTCAGCAGGGTGATTCACCCCTTTTTTTTTACTGCTTTTTACCAGGATGATGGCACTCTGGCAGATTCTGAAGAGTCCCCGTTAGAGGACCTAAAAGGTGAAGACACAGGGGTAAGCCTTGGGACTCACCCCAATCCTCCCAAGGTGAAATCGTCACAACAAACCAGGAAAAAATCAATGTGTGTGAACAATCCTCCCGGAAGACTCTACTACCACCGTCCAACAGAGCACCCCAGGTCACCAGGCCATCCACACGATCCTCAAGAACAAATTGAATGACCTGAAGAGAAGGGAGGAGAAATAAGCGATCTTGATGCCCATGATGCCCTGTATCTCCTCAAAAGGGGCTTTATGCCAAGACTCACTTTTTGGGTGCCCCTGTGTTGACAACCCAACACTCGACGAATATGATGCAACCTGGGATCAACCTATACGAGGCAAGGGGATCGCAACCCTCCCGGCAACTGAGGGGGGGGGTAAAAAGCACGACATATATAAAATGGAAGACAGGCTATATGGGATGGAAATTTTAAGCTCAAGACTTTTCACACATGTCCATACATTCTGGAGCTATGCAATACTGCAAGAGTAGCAACAGTAGGAATGAGAGAATTTTTCCCAGAGTAAGATAACGTGGTAAAACCAGCAATTGTCTTAGGAAAATTCTGAAATATTTAGAAAAAGGGTCTAGGTTGAGGTTTTTAAAAACAAAAGGGGAGATATTTATATTTTTTCCAAAGAAAATTTATATTTTTATCTACCCCATCCGGGTTTTGAGCAGATAGGCTAACACAATTAAGCACAAAACAAGATTTATTTTCTTTTTGTGGAAATAGACAATATAAGATAATCCAAAACATTCAAAAGGAATCCAGCTTTAGGATATCCCGATGTCCTCGATTAAAAAACAATCGAGTTTGAATAATCAAAACCATTATTATATAATGAACGTTCGCTATGTTTTATAATTACTGATTCTAAAATATTTCTTTGCAACCATGAGGACAAGGAACTAGGACTCTGGCTTCCGATCAATTTTCGGAATTGTTGGCGGGGGGGCTGAATTTTGCATTTGATTCTAGGGTGTTCATTATTATAACATCTAGACGTTGGCCAGTCTGTCCCCCGTAAGATAAGTTGCAACCCTTGCACACCAGTCCGTAAACACCACCAAACAGTGTTAGGGGAATTCTTGATCGAAATACTTTTAACTGTCAGGGAGTTCTTAAAACAACGTATATTGAATCTTTTAGGGCCCAGCCCTGTGGAACTGAAGTGTCCCAAAGATTTGTTAATCAAATGGCTCCTTTTCACCTACAAAAGAAACAAAGTAAATGTGATGATAGTAATTACGGACAAGGTAGATTACAGTGGAAAAAAGAACAGGTTTAAAGAAGACAGATAAGCTTACGTACTCCGTAATAAAACCCTTTTGGACCAGGATGATGTTTAATAAACAACTTAGAACCTTACTGATAGGAAAAGAAAGTTGTAAACAGGTGAAGGCAACCAGTGAAGACATCCAATCGAAGACCATCTCTACAAAACAGTCGAGAACGTCATGCACACCACCATTCGAGGTAAAAACATTTTTTTAGTTGGGGAACCAGATTAAGTTCATGGATGGGGCTTTTGTTTTGGGATGGGAAAAAGGAGGCAGAGGGTGTGTATTCCTGGGACGGGAAAGAAAGATTTTGTTAGCCATCTGGACGAACAGAGAGATAAGGGGAGAAACTATTATCTGTCTCAGTGCTGGAGGCAACATTTGGCAAAAGGAGGACAACCTGATTAGCAGGTATAGGTCAAAAAAGACATAATTGGGAAGAAGGGGGAAACCCCGGGTTTTGTGGTATTTTTCCAAGGAGAGGAGTTGAAATGAATGGTTTTAGGGGAATTGATGTCAATTGTTTGGCACAAACACTGTAAGGAATATGCAGAAAAATTCATTGACAGCTGGGACCCCTTTTATGGCAGAAATGACATTTTGCCGGGATTGGGGTTCACTTATCTAGGTCTGGGGTGGGGGGACTTTCCCAAATTTTGTGGAGTGAGTTTTAGGGGTTTAAACAGAAATAGAGTGGTATGGGTTTTGGGGGAAAAAAGTTGAAGGCCAAGGTAATAATATTGTGAGTTTTAGGAAACCAGTAATAAGCAAAAAGAGGTGGGTATTGGGAAGCCAGTGGGACTAGGTGACAAGGACAGTAATAGTTATAGTGAAAAAAAAGAAATGAGCAGGAAGGGAAAAAGAAAGGAGGGTCTCTTAATTTATATTATTCAAATAGTCGTAGTGCTAGGAATAAAAGGGGAGGGAATTGAAGTGCAGGTAACATTGATGTATTTGCCATAACTGAGACGTGGTTTAATACGAAAAAACGGGAAGCCTGAATGTCCCTTCAGGGTTTTAAATTGTTCCGGGAGACAGACGTATCGGAAAGGGGGGGGGGGCACTTACCGAGATCATTTTTTTTGCATCAATCATAACACCCTATTTCTAAACCAGTTGATGAGGTTGCATAAAAACGGGGATAATGCCTGAAATAACACATACTGAATATGTCTGGGAGAATTTTCAGGGGGCAAAAGCTGATTTCAGGCGTCATATACCCCAAACTTAGCGGGAAACCCAAAGGGAACATCTGTGGGAGGAAATTTTTAGGATCACAAGGCACGATAACGTAGTGATTTTGGGGTTTTTAACTTAAGTCAAATTGATTGAAATTCCTTTTTACTGGGAATTTGAATCTAGGGTTCTTAGAGGTAGTTCAGGGGTTTTTTTTAAAAAGTTTTTGGGCAGAGCCTGAAGAAGAAATAACCCCCTTTACTTTGG